>KN551469.1:0-17268 GCA_000797555.1 Oesophagostomum dentatum | reverse complement strand
AAATGGGTTGCCATGTCGAGTAAGAGTGATTTTTGGACTGAGCATCTCAAATAACCTTCCTACACAAGGTTTTAGCGAAAAACAAAATCTTCGATTTTTTCGCTCCATATCGTGGCGGTACCCCTACTGTGAAATGTACGCGGATATTAGCAGCGCTCTGCATAAAGAGGGAGTGGCTCAGAATGTCTCTGATAGTCTACACTAGTAATGCAGTAGCCAGTGGTAACACTGCAATATCCACTCCGAGTCTTTTACGTCAGCAGTACCTTCTTTTCTTACTCCACGGCCGATTTTCGGGAGGTCGCAGCCGCTTTCATGTAGATCGGCAGCAAAAACAAACCACGGATTCTGAATCTCCATAGAATTTGCTACAAAATCACATAGGTCTCGTTTCGAAGTTCGATTTTAAGGTCAAAACCTTCCCTTGTCGGATAAATTTATAATTTTTAGAAAAGTTTTGCTCAGTTTGAAAATACATATAAAATACATACTTTTTACACGTTGCCTTTTTAGGCTGACTTTGGCTGGCCTGTACACCATCTACTGACAGGTTTCTGATTCTCTCTTGCCAAAACCAAACTACATAAGCATTTATAAGAATACTAGAGTTCTGCGAAAAAAAACCAAGTTTGCCGTTTTGGAAGTACGAGGGTAGCCGACTTTAGAATTCAAGGAGAAGCAGCATCCATATTACCTATCAAAGGATGGTCGCAGTAGTTTCTTCGCGCCGTCAATGTCTTCTAATTTGGCAGTAATATGAGTGAATTGGATATTTTATATTTAACTAACTCTTCTTCTTTTTTCGATCTAGCAGCTACATAAGCAAAATTTCAGAAATTTTCTTCGGAGGGGGCCTTGGACCGGAAGTAGGCGAAGCTGGGGGCAGGGCCAAAGAAAAATCGATTTTAAAACTTATAAAAATATTTTTAAAAACTTTTAAAAGTAAAAAAATCGATATTTTCAATCAATATCCAAAATTATTTTTTAAAAAATTTAACTCCTTTTCATTTTTTCCCTGGCCTCCAGGCCACTTTCAAAAGAGTCAAGGAGATGTGAGCAAAATTTCTTCGGACGGTCTTGAACGTTGGTTAAAAATCTTCTCACTGAGATTGTCAAAAACTTCTCAGCGAAAATCGCTTATAGCCCTCGATTAGCACTTTTTAAATATTATATAGCATATCACTCACAGCTACAAAAATCACTATACTACAGACGTGTTAAAGCGGTGACTGTATTTTTGTCCTCACATAATATTTAAAAATAATCAAAGGAGAAGGTGCTCTGTGCGGCGAATGCTTAACCGACTAGACATGGCACACGAACTTCATGGTGGGAGTGCTCGTATTCTGAAAAAAGTCTTCGAATAGACTTCTATTGTAATGCTAACTCATTAACTAGAACTCTCACCGAGGTGATTTTGAGCAGTGACGTGTGATGTTACTATTATAAACTGTCTGTCTTCTAGACATTGTTTAAGTCAAGAACCACATTCTTCCTAAGGGCTCCCACGATTTGCGTACTGAGAAAACTACGATACTGTACTTTCTACTCCTAGGTCCATCGATGTTGAGGAGTACTAGAGAGCCTTCTTCTGACACTACATCGGTGACTTTTGCGTAGTAACCTCAGCATAGTCAGAGATGGACAAATATTCCAGGATTCTTAACGAACAGTCATAGAACATTAAGCTCACACGACAGACCATGAGACGGGTGGCTTCTTCACCCTATTATTCAGAAACATTTATTCAGCGGATCTGCACATGGTATCTTAAGGAAACCTTCTAGAGCATACTCCGCGCTTAATCAACTCACCCAATAGCAATGAGATATGCTGTCATCCACAACATGTTCAGAAATTTTGTGTGAGGGATTGCTTGAGTCACGTAGCTTAGCAAAAGAGATTGCGCGAAATAATGGATACTAGTTTCCCTAAAGCAGAAGAAGAGCAGCGAAAGCACCGATTGTCAACTACGACTCACTCCCGAACAAGCCTCCACTTTGCATTCCGTTTATTTCAAGGTTAGCGCAACGGTAAGACAATGCACTACAAGCGCTCAACTACAAAACGACGCGACGCAATCTTGATTAATATCCCCAGTGACCTTAATAAACAGCTAGCACGGAACTCGAAACAGTGCACTCTCTGTATTCTGGTAAAATGGGAGATTGCGCAAAGACGTTAGCTATTTGTGAACTAGAATACTTGACTTGTAGTGCTATTTATAACGGTGAAACAGGCAGAACTTTACGCGCACGAATAAGTGAGCATCTAGCTGGAAAACTTAAAAGAAATGCAGAATCATCGATAGGAATGCATTAAGTGGAGACAAACCGTGGAAGAGTCTGAGGTGAAACGTACAATTTTAGAGCACAAGACTAAAATGTCTGGAAGAAAAAGACAGTAGAAGCTGGACAAAGTGCTACACCATCAATGCTGAAAATGAACGCGTATCAATAACTAGTGATCTTCTTTAGTTTCTAACGCTATCGAACGATAGGCTGCCAAATAAAACCCCACTCTGCTATTCATTCACAGTGACGCTCGTAGCCTCGACGTCGGACGGTCGTAGCGAAAAATCTTTGCATCCAAGGTTGGTGCCTGTGGTATCAGTCCATTTCCAGCTGAGCTGAAATGGACGAAGTGGGCATGACAGAGCAAAAGGAGGTGTTTGAGTAGAATAGTCTGGTTCACAGAATTCTGTTTACACAATTTCTTATACTGGTAGTGCACGTATTCATCTGCAGATTCAAAGGTGAATACCAGCAGTTCGACATGGGGGCCTAATGTCCCCGCTCAACTACCGTGCAAAGGAGGGGGGAAGAGAGATAAATCTACATCAGACTCTTTGACGGCTTTTCAGCAGAACGTCTCGCGTGAAGCTCTGCTAGCTGCAGATGACGATGATGATCACAGACTCTAGTGTAGCGACAAAACCCGAGACGGCTCACGGTTGTATATATTGCAAGGTAGAGATTTCCTCCACTAACAAATAGTGTTAGTTGCAGACATTCGGTCGAAGTAACATTTAATGAATCATTCGCTCACCCCTATAAAGACCGTGGATAACCAAAGAGCCTACGCAGAACTGTTGCTAGAACAATACTCCTCTTCTAATACTTCCGTGTACACTTGGGATCGGGTTGTGTATTCTATCCTGACATAACTGTGAAGGCCCTCCTGATCGTAGTATAGCAAGACCTGGTGATCGTAGTATAGCAAAACATGATCATATCAGATGTTACACACTTGCCTCCCTTGTCACGACTTCTGCTGACGACTTCGAGGCTTTATAGAATAAACTTCGCTATGATGCACTAATTACTTCTGATTCATATGCTTTTCAAAAGAATGCCCGATTCCTGATGAACTATCTCCATGGAAATCAAGACGTTGTCAATAGCGCAGCACCACCCACAATTTCCTGGAAAATCTTATGGTTTACTGGAATGCTTCTAATATCTTTAAAGTATTGCGACAGTCTCAGAAAAACTATAGCTCTGTTGGGTAACGACGTAACGCAGAAGAAACCTTTTAATCGACAAACCAAAAGTTCATATCTTTTTTGGAGGACAATAGAAGGGATAAGTTGCAGTTATTGCTGTTGATCTTGCATTAAAAACCCTTCTTCTCACTTTGATGCAAAGTATTTTGCACATATACCACCTACAGCTGTGATGTTTCAAAGGAGAGTATGAAGAATTTACGCTTGCCGAAGACTGCTTAGAAGCTGTACCCTGACACTTTCGGGCGTAGATGCCTGCCCAGCACGCGTGACAGTGTGGAGAATATCCCGACTAAACACAAAAAAATATTCATATCATCCGCAGCTATGCAGGACATGCATACCAGAATGCCATGCGTCCCTCTAAATCGTACTTTGCCTTAACGGTCTCGATAAACGTGACTGAAAAACGTCATGCACAAGTCCCAGAAGTAACAACCATATCGCCCAAATGGACTGGTTCTGAGCTTCGATTCGTAAACTGTACCGCGCTAACATTGTGGGAATCATCGCATGACGGGTCACTTTTTATTATTAATGATAGATACATTCAAAAATGCTAAAACGTGCAAGGAGAGGACTTTCCAGCTCATCAAAATGGCTGTCGATTTAATTTCCTCAAGTTTGAGGTACCGCCATTATCGTGAAGCGAAGCAGAAGTAAATGTAGTGTATTTTTTACAGTCATATGTATTTTAGGAGTCGCGAAAGCACGTTTGACTTGGAAAAGAAGAATTATGAAAAAGTAATCTGCAGCGAATAAGAAAGAAGGACTACCAAAACAGGAAATCAAATAAGTCTGTGATAAGAATAATTTTTGAGCAATCCAAAGCTGCGCCACGTTTATTTACGAATGCGGAACTATTTTGAGGTAAGGCCAAAGAAGAGCATGCAGGTAAGCTGGAGCATCTAACATAAGTTGCATAATGTTTTTAAGAAAATGGAGACATCGCACTTTAACCGCGTCTTTTGACAGTATCTAAGTAAGGGAAAAGGATTATCGAACACTTCCTTATAAACTGAAAATCCTGAAGAGGTAAACAGCATTAAAGTAAAGTCAGCAAATAAACCATAGCTTCACAAATATGTAGAAGTGTACCGCGGTTTGTCTTTGTTCGGTGATTTCTGGACATTGCTTTATCTTATTTTGTCTACATCATGCTGCGCACGAAGACAACAAAATGTTGAATTATAAATTATAACCAAGGTAAACCAGCTATAATTCTTATTAAATGAAAGGAAAGCTGGTTGAGAACTGGATTATTAAAGTAGATATTCAAAAAATTACTTTATTAAACTGCATTTTTTGTCAAGTAGATTACTTCTGTTTCTATCATCCAGTTCATTTTCCCTATTAACCTATCTCTTTTTCCTAGAAAAATAAACAAGAGATTAAAAGAAGTTGACAAGCGAACTAATAATTTTGCTCGACATAAGCGCATGTTTGTTTTCCGTCAGATTTTTTGACTTTGTCCGATGTTAATGAGAAAGTGAGAATTGTTGTTAATTGCTCGCTATGGTTTAATATTGTCTCCATAGCAATCCGGATATCGTTCTCCGAAATTATTTAGAAACAGATCCCGAAATCCTTTGTCAGAATGTTGCATTACTATAGATCAGTTAATTAAACGACAAACTATTTCTCTGCTTTTTAAGGCGAACCTGGCTAAGCTGAAAAACAGATCGTTACACGGCACAATGAACCACTTTCCCGAGAAGAGTGAGATTTTCAAAACGAGAAAAGATTGATTATTACCGTTATGTGGTAAGGTGCCGCAACACACATTCACCCCGTTAAGCGGGGAAATGTGATGGTATGCCAGCTGGCTGAAAAGCTAGAAAAGGTTACCAGTCGTCGAAGGGGTTGAACTATAAGTTTTTAAGTCAAAGATTCGCCATCTCAAGCGACTCCGGTGAAGAAAGGAAGAGCAAACCAAAAGGAGAAACTAAAGAAGCTGCATAGATTAGGAGCTGTACTGCTCTATTAGGAGACATAAAAATAAACCTATATAAAAGTGAATTTGAGTTACGATACTTCTCCGAGAATTTGATGCAGACTAAGACACATTGAATGGCATACCATGCTTCTATAAAACTGTCTCTTAAAACGAAATTCGTAAAAAAATAGTTCTTCAAGTTTTTTTAATGCATTCTTCTTCATCTACATTCAACGGGTCAGGTACATAGTATTTATCCACATTTTCCATTAAGAAGAAAGAAAACAGTGGATATTCACATAGGAAAGGTTTGTCATATGGTACCTTTTACATTCAGCTGCAGAGTATTGAAAGCTAAACCTATCTGGACTGCCGCTGCCTGGTTCCACACCAGGCAGCGGCAGTCCAGATAGGTTTAGCTTTCAATACTCTGAACTTCACAGTTAATAAACTTATTCTTAAAAGAATTATTCGAAAAACTACTGCGAGATCGGTGCAAAGTTTCGGATATAAAAAAGCTTGCACATTTAGACATGCAATCCAAATCTGTATTATAAGAAGGAGGAACTCGTGGCCCGCTGCATCTAAGGAATAATCTGTAAGGTAGGTACGAGTTATTCATATGATAAGAAGGAGCAAATTGCTGCAAGTGAGGGAGAATCTGTAAGATGGACGAGTAATTGTTTGTGACATTTTATAGAATATAGTCACGGCTCTATGTTCTTTCTAAGGAATAGCTCCGGATTTGGCGCGTGTTCACTAGGTGTAAAGCTTTGATATGCCTCTTCAGCTCCGCACTTTGCATATTGCAATAGGACATACATCTTCTGTAACGTGGTCTGTACATTTTCTTCAATGTGCAGTGTATACGTCTTCTTTGTTTAAATTCACATGCGTAAATGTGTGAATGCGAATACGTGATAACGATAGTTCACTGAGGTTTTTCTTGAAGATAGTGATGCATACACTTCTGCTTAGATTAACTTGACTGTTCTTATCACTTGACTATAAAAGAGATCATATGAAAAGATGTAGTGCTTTAGCTAGTTATTCTTCCTCGTAGATCCAGTCAGGAGCCTTTGATGAGATAAGCATTACTCCACGCTGGACCATGCTGTCAGTGCTCAAACGCTGCCAAGTTTCTAGTGTTGATGATAAGTAGGAGTAACAGTATTCACCCTTACAAAAGATTTGGGTGTGTAAAGGCAATAAAAACTTGTGGTATTTCCTTGAGCAACTGCTTTCTCTATTCGTAGTCGCAGGAACGTAGCAGTAACGTTGTTGACTATCTTGCAAACCCATATTGTTATCTGAGCAAGATGTGTTGCCTAGCACAAAAAGCTGAAAGTTTCGTTTCATTATCTTTTCTGCAATCTTGCAGGTGACAAGGGTGATGTTGATTGGTCTAACTTCATTGCCGTATTCTTTCTTTTGTATGAGCACTACAGTGCCACGTTTCCAAATCTGTGCAATTTTACCTGTTTCAAACGACACGTTGATAATCTTTGACACGGATTTGCACAGCTGACCAGCGCAGCGTGGAATCCTTCCAGGAATACATCGCTAGTAAAGGTTGTAGAATGTCTGATTCTTTTTGGCAACGGTAACACCCCGACTGAAAGGTTTTTGGAAGCGTGGAACAGGATGAATTGCAGCTATAAGAATTTGTATCCAAGCTGGTTCTTTTTGGAAGCTCAAGTTGTTGTTTTGGATATCACTGATTAAGTATTTATTAATTGTAGGTCCATGAGGACAAATATAGATATATCGTAGAGAAGTGTACATAGTTTTATATCAGCGACGCTCTAGCCACTGAACACTAAAATAAGCATACAACTACTGAAGGAAAATCACTTCTTCAATTTTGACCTGAATGGGGCTTTTTACCGCCAGGGCCCCAAGGTACAACTTAGAAACTAGAAAATTTGCAAAAACATATACACTTTTCGCTGCTATGTAATGTCATCGTCACCGGCAGGAGGTCGTAGTGATCCATTGTGTCGCAGCAAAGAAGACAACAAGCAGTAGCAGACAGTGAAGTGATAAGGTGCAAGTCAACTAATTTCCAACAACTTATTCATAAAATTTTCTTCAAGAGTCTTCTCCTTTCATGTAATATTGACCCCCAGACGGACAGCTCAGTCAGTTTACTTGTTTCTTCTCTTGTAAAGGAAATGAGAGAGTATGAAACGTCGAAGAGACTTTCAGACTTCGCTTAGATATAACTGACTTGATTTTAAAAAACATGAGAAACAAAGTAAGAGAACATAACAACCCTGATTTAGATTCATTCCTGTACAAATAAATACAATTCTGAGTATCATTACACGGATGCGTGCTGATATTTGTACGAGAGACGAGAGTAGCTTGCCACCCAGAGATCCTTGTTTGTTCGTTGACACTCACAACGAAGAAGTTTTCGAACGGCTTCTCGATAGTCGTGTATAAAATACATTACTGCTAGTGGGTCAAGTGCTGTGTAGCTGGTGATGATAACTGGTACAAAGGTATATATCCTATAATCAGTTCTATTAGTGCTAAAAACGTTTAAGAAAAGGTTTTGGCAATGTTATTATACGTATATCGGAGTAAAAAGGGGCCGCTTTCTACCGAGGAGTATCTGATGAGTAATGAAGTAAATGAACTAGCAAAGTGAGCTTTTCATAACGGCTATACCTTACTTCGAATGCGGAAGCACCAACACC
Source organism: Oesophagostomum dentatum (assembly GCA_000797555.1). NCBI lineage: Eukaryota > Metazoa > Nematoda > Chromadorea > Rhabditida > Strongylidae > Oesophagostomum > Oesophagostomum dentatum. Next base: position 9,122 of record KN551469.1, on the reverse strand, counting down.
TTTTTGTTTTGAAATTTCTTACCTGTGGCTTGGAAATCCCATAAGGACGAAAGTGAACATTAGAAATCTCGGCAGGTAGGAGAGAAGGAATGGCACAGTTGCCTAAAAAAGTGTAGTGTACACGTTTCTCTTTATTGTTTTTTCAAACCAAGATGTTCACAGTATTGTTGGAATCTAATGTATACATCCAGTTGTGGTCCCTGCACTAACGCACTAATAAGCGATTTCGTTTTGAAACCTGGACAAGTCTAACTGATTCAAACTTAACTAATTTGTTTCTATGCAACCATAGAACGTAGCACTGAGCCATGATCTTCCTGTGAAGGCGGTACTTTTTGTGGTCGAGGGAAGTTTTATGAGAGCAAGGACATGGGAGAGCTTTATTTTGTTTGCTTTCAAGGTAAAAAGGTCGTGACCATCTGTTTACATGTAATAAGTTATGCGATTCACAAAATGCAAGATAGAGGCTAGCGGAATGCCAACTGAATGCTATTTAAAGTGATGTAGGAATAAAATTTTATCTAACTTAAGAGAAATATCACAGAAATGAAGAAGGCGCAGACCGTTCGCGGAAATGTGGTCTTGAGTAGATTTTAATTACGTCAGATAATGTGACTAAAGCTATGAACCTGCAGCTTGTAGACGTTTATTTCACAACTAGCTTTCGCTGCATCCTTTTTAATCTCGGGATAAAAATGGGATTATCTGTTCTGATTTGCCTATTCAAAAAACGAATGCAAAACAAAATTACGTCATGCTATTTGTGGCCGGTCTCTATCAACATTGACCTCTTCTAACCATCAACGCAAGTTAATGCTTCGATGTAAGTATGAACAAGTGTTGCACTGCGCCGAGTAGGTGGCAAGAGGACTGCGTAAAGAGATATCATTCCCATCATCAACGTCAGGCAATGAAAGCACATTGAAAAGCACATAGAATTTAGGTTATGCTAAAAATACTAGTTTTGAGCCAAAAAACTGTGTGCTCAGGAAGTCCGAAACTAAAAGTAGCCTACAAGTTTTACGAAAAGTTGGGGATCTTTTTATAGCAATAGTGTTTAAATATGGGGAAATTTTTCCCTTCAGAGACAGAATCGTGTCTTTACATGGAAAGACACTATGAAAAGCAACGGCAAAACAATATAGAGAAAACCGTTACGGCGTTCCAAATTCAGAAACTGTTTAGTAGTAGAAGAAAAATAGTTTTATTTTTGACTCGGAAGGGAAGCGTCATTGAATCTGCGAGGACGTTTAGCAACACGTTCCCTAGTTCTGCATCAAGCTCTTTTTTATCGTCTATTTTCGTAAGAAAAAGCGCCTGCTTCGCTCTCTGACATCGGTGCTATTAAAGAAAGCATATATAGCACATACCTAGCATATACAGCATATCTATACACAGCACACTGGTGCGCACCATGTACCAGCTTTCAAAAATTACTCCTTCGCACACTTTAAGCACTATAAGTTGAAGTGCCGTTTGGTTTCTGAAGAGTCTTCAATGCTAATGAAACCTAACTTTATCAGTGACCGAGTGGTCGAATGCAATGATTATTGCATCGAGATCTGCTGGTTCAATTCTTCTCTGTAGAACATAATTCCTTCGATGAAAAGTCGACGTTAAAATTAGGTTACGACTACTGCGCACAGTTTGAATGAAGCTCGCATGATCATGTGGCGCGATATTTACAGTTTCGAGCAAATTTAATAGGTCGATCAAATAAATATCACCCGCGCTATAACAAATCTTATAGCGCCTTTCATGCGGTCAATTTAGGATAGTATCATAGCCAATATAATTTAGAAAACCAGTACCTGTAAATCACAGAAACTTTGGCGGATGCTTTAACCCCTGCATGGATCAACTTTAACTGTTTATGAACGCTATATTTCTGATAGCGTATCCATCCTCCAAAACCTACTTGAATTTGTGATCTAACTGCAGTGCTTAGATACGAAAAACATACCTGGAATATCAAGGCTTTCAGGAGCTGCGTCTGCAGCATTCTTGTCTTTTCACTCATGGTTACTTTTCGTAGCGTTGAAACCATGATACAGCCGGATACGACCATGATAGTGAATGTGCAGAGCATCATGGTGATAATTATAGAAAGACCTATGCAAGATTTCCAGTGAATTATCCGTATTCCGTTTATGATTTCCTAAAAAAGGAACTTAGGACATCTCGGACGGTATTAAAGGTAAAAAGACCTTACATATATGAAAACGCAGAAGAAGGACATTTCTTCTATGTTTTCGTTGAATCTTTCCATAACCGAAGCTCTTGCATAATCGAAAAACTCCTCTGTAGGCACGAAACAATAATAGGCGATGAAACCATAAGTAAAACCCCACAGGAAAACAATCACAATCCACATGACGATGTATCGTGCCCTTTCTAGCAAGAAAATCCATTCATGCCTAAATCTCTCTGATGCTGTCGAAAAACTAAAAAGAGGAATCCTAGACCTACTTGCAAATGATGAGATATCTGTAGATGAAATGCAGCGCCAAGATGGCAGTGTTCGCTCCATACATAGCAATAAAAACATAAAGGCTTAGAAATCCCCATGGTTTATACTTCCCGATAAAGCTTCGACTTATTGACATGTAGGAGTTTTGGAAAATGTGTATTGTCTGAAAATAGCTTTTTCAAGCAAAAAACTTTGAATATTGTCTGTATTTTTCATAATCACTCTTGCGGATCTTTCTTCCGCATTGAATGCAAAGCAAAATTTGCATCGCGGATTATATAAATCAGCCTCAAAATGTGATTGTTTAGCTAAGAAATATACAGTTATCTAGATTTATTAGCGCTGCAAGTATCGTTTCGCGATGAACAGAAAAAGTTTCTAGGGCATTTCTGAATTATACACGAAAACGAAGAAATTTCAACTTGCGTAACCTTAGTCGACATCGAATCGACAAGCGATGGATGCTTAAGCAAGGTGGCAACTATATATTCTATTGTCTTGTACAATTTAAAGCGTTAATCTCAAATCTTTTTGTAAAATCTTCTAAGCATTTCTCAAGAGACGTCATGAGCACCCGCCACCCACGAACTAGCGTTTTCGCAAGAAAAGCGTTTACCGACAGTGGCACAATAAGTATCGAGACGGAAAGGAAGCATAAATTGATTTTCACAAATTTGTCGACACTTTCTTTCCGAAGGACGTTTCTTTTCTCATGCTACTGAGGGTAATATGGGCGATGTGGACGTACTGAAATGGTAAGAGCTTCTTAAAGGCAGCAGCCACTCTAAAAACGCTTCCTGAGTTTTTGACGGATTCTGAAGGACGAACACAAAGAAGGGTTGGGAATCGAATTTCTCGGCTCAAAAGTTATTCATGACTGAGAAAATCGCCCCAGGAGACTCGCACGCGATTTCACGGACGAGTTTTCCACTTCGCCGCGCTCTTTCTTTTGGAGCCGCCTACCGCCTCAAGTGCATGGACATGGAAGACTTGTGTAACTCTACTCATATCGAATGGTTGGAGCGCTTTAAGTAGCACGGAAAACAAAGTGACGAGACAACTCGTCCCCACACCATTCGTAACTGATCCACCGAGTACCCGACGTTTCGGCCGTTTTCTCCGCAATGAGCAGCCTACGGGCGCTCTCACTTTGGCTTTTGGCTATTCAGCTACCAAGGCTTCATAAACTACCTGAATCTCGAAATCCGTTTTTAGAGTGGGTGCTGCCTTTAAAGAAAAGCGAAATGCGATTTGGGAAGCAGGTTCAAAGCCAGAATTCAAAACTGCATCGGGCTTTATGTAGCTGTTAATCCACCTTTGACAAAGTATGATTCCTTAGCGAGATAGACAGGAAACATTCTGACCTTCATATTCTATAGCTGATAAAATGCGACCATGCGTTGAACGTATTTACTTGACAATACTTTCACCTACATAGTAGAGCGCAGCCCCTCTCCCAAAAAACAAAAATAAATCCATAGACTGTTGCGGTTTTGATACATAGAAGGCTGTTGTATGAATGAAACAGAAGCTCGCAATAAGCGCACGAATTTCATGAAGGAACAGCTGAGAAAGCTCTCTAAACAATAACCAAGGTACAGAACAATCTTTTAGTAAAGAAATGAGTTCTGATGTTTACTTTTATATAAAACATTAGGGGAGGGCTTTCTTGTCAGCAGTTCTGGACTTTTGCTTGAAAACTTAATAAAAACGCGTACTCTGTAAACCAAAACTGCCGCGTGCAGGACATTTCGAAGCAAAAAAAAAAAATGAAAAAAAAAACTTTAGAAATTGTGTGAAGTGTTTTGTATCAGCATTTATTTTTTGCCTTGTCTTATTTAATTTTCTGTAGTACTTTGTTATGAGACTCATCCTTTGGTTAATTGGATGATTGCGTAACCTCAGATAGCATTACATCATTATTCTCATACCTGTCAAATAGCATACATATTTTTTTAAAGGTTACAGTTACTATCTCCAACTCTCAGCTACAGAACATTACTAATTTCTCTTATATCTCATTTTCTTAATTTTTGCTAATTTTGGAGCCTCGATTATTGCGTTTGACTTTGATTTACCTCTGATTCTGCAGAAATATTCAGAGAAACAGACTAGATTTCTGAACACCAGAGGACAATTCTTATAAAACCATGACTTACTGAATGTCTTGTGACTTTGTTCAGCCTACGCAGAATTGATCTCTCCAAATTGCAATTTTGCCAAATAGTAAAAGAAGCAGCCACGAGATGTTTTTGTATTTTTTCATGGAGTTATTTAACTGTCTTTTGAAAGTGCCTTTCTTGCCTATACCGCACTTCTGCGGTACTGGTTTTCTCTCATGTCACGCAAAAGTCCAAGAAATGGCGACCATAATGTTCCACATAGATTCTCGTACCGCTTAGTCGTAGCGAGAACCACAGTACGTAATGAAAAGTTCACCTTTACTATTCATGGCAGACAGATTCGGATACGCTAACACACGTGCAGAAGAGGTTTACCTACTGCAGAGGCCGCTCCTTTAATTACTTTGCGCCTCAGAATCGTGTATCAATTTTTGTAGGAGGAAGTTTCTGAAGGCGTCCAAATCCCGTAGAAGCAAGCTTAACACTCTCACAAAGTATCATAAGCCTGTATGTGAAATTCGAATATGGCGACAGCAAATCTTCTGTACCGTACCGTAAACGCCACTGGTTTTCTACAGGGGTCGATGGAAGTTCCGGACGATTCTCCCCCAAGAAAGGCATATGTGCCGATCTAGTTCGGCAAAGATGCTGTTTTGGGGGTGGCACACCACTCACAAAGTTCCGGAATAGAAGGAGTCTTATCAAATGGAAAGTCAAGTGGAAACCTGGCCATGACTTCGCTAGTGAAGCTGTTCCGAATATTCTAATTTTCTGACTATTGGGTAGAGCTTACAGGCATTGAAAACTCGTGTACCATATTCAGATTATGCCAGATATAAGTCTGTAAAACATATGCTCTGTAGTTTTAAGTTCTCGCTGCTCCTCTAGGGTAACAAATTTGGAACCTAGAAAGTCAAATCAACCCTGGTTTGAACAAAGTAAAGCATATCATCCAATTTTCCTCAATGGGTTGTTGTCGCGGAAAAATCTACCTAAGCTTTCACATGGAAAATACCGAAGACAGAGTAAGCTTTAGTGAAGAATAAAGATTCAACCCGAAAACTTCTGCACATGGTTGCGACACTGATGCAGTGCATGGGATCTGAGAATTTCCTAGCAGCGTCACCTTCTATAAAGTACTGGTACCATTCGTTATCGTTCCAGAAACTCGGTACACTCCCTGCTTAGTTGTCTCCAGAGAGCAGGATAATTTTACTACATTCGAGAACAACTGAATGATTCACTTTACAGTTCTTTTTAGCAGGACAATATTAAAAGAAACAAAAACTATAAATTAGTTAGAATACTCACCGGTTTAGCGATGAACTCAGTCAATGAATAAAGTATATTTCCGATGGCAAACCAGATCATTACATATTTGTAGTTCCCGAGATCCTGTTTCGTCTTTGTATAAACAATATAAATAAAGAATATGTTGACCAGTGTAGATACGAAGAATACAGCTGTCGAGGCGATCTCCACATAGTCATGGAGCGCCATTTCTGAAGCTAACCATAAAATACACAATCAATTAAGGAGCACTGAGAAATGTAACGTTAGCGTCAATCAAGAAAAAAAAGCCAGCTGTAGGATGGAATTTAATTAGATACGAGTTACTGCGCTGTAACAAGAACAAGGTTTAAAGGCTGATTTCTGAAATGGATAAATGAGACTGCATGACGTTGTTTAAGATGAGAAATAGGGTATCGGAGTAGACACGGCAGCAAAAACTGTATACTTTGGATTATTCAAGAAAAAATGAGGTTGAACGAATACGGAACAAATTTGGTTATAACTTCTTCTCGAGCGAATGAATTTCGAATAAGTTGGAATCGATTTTTCTCCAATCTTCACTGATATGTACCTGAGTTTTGAGAATCTCGAACATCTGAATACCATTTTTTTAAGTTGAACAAGTCGACCATTGGAACTTGAGATTTATTCGAAAATTTCGGTGCATAACGCATACTAGACTAGTTGCTGTCACTAGTTAGTCGAAGTAGACCTTCGAAAGCTTTGAATTTCCGAATATCGAGTTTATTGTGTGCTGGATATTCTGCACTTATGAAGAAGACTTAAAAGCAATATTATGGAAGATTCGAATATTCGATAAACTCAAATCCGAATAGTGTACATTTCGAGTGTGCATCCAAATTATTCATAAAAGATTATTTGATGCACAGATATATAGATAGCAGCGTTAGTCAAAACTAGATTCTTGTGTACCTCTGAGTAATAGCTTATGGCCTTATGCGTGCTATTTGTCACGGACCTTGGCCCAAAAGTGCCATCGTCAGGTTCAAAATTAGCTAAACTAACTAATAGGGTGAAGCAGTTGCATGTGTTCAGGAAGTAATGGATGCAAGGAAGCGGAGAAGAAAATATAAGAGATAAGAAAAGGAGCGTGCGGTATCGTGATATCCAACTGGAAGTGTACTGTAAGCTAATTAAAAACGACTTGATATTTGTCACATTTACTAAAGTTAGTAGCAAGTCCAATAACGAAGAAATGACGCTTGTAATTGAATCTACCTCTAGAGTGCAATTGTGTAGCCTGTGAATGGTGCTCGTTACGCCTTCTTTCTGCGCATTAATAGACTAATGCTCGAAAAATCATATTGCTGGTTCGAATGGAAGCGTTTTGTTCTGGCCTAACTAATAAGTGGGCAGATATAAACCAGCAACGAAAAGTTCTTCAAAGTAAAGGCGATAGTACCAGAGCAAGGTTCCTACGGTTAGAGAGTCCAGAATCACAAGCGGGTTCTTTCAGGTTTTTGAAAAAACAAAAGTACCCACTCAAACAGAGCTTTTCGTAAATAGAACGGTGTCGCAGTACTTGAAATTGTCTAAACAAATTCTGGACTTGCGATCAATCATTCTCACTTTAAAACAGCGGTTGTTAGAGCCCCGCTTTCTGACTCCTAAATTTTTCATTCATTTTATCTGCAGTTTTCCTTTTAGAACTTCCTCTCTCGATCTGCATTCTATCTTTTCTTTTCTTCGTTGCAAGCGTTTTTCATTTTCATAACCTCTAAATATGGCATGTCGCGGATTAATGACAATCCAGGTTAAAGATTATCTATAACGTAAAAAGATGAGCAAATAGAAATTACTGTGTTTTGCTGAATGTGAATAAATGAAACTGAGGAAGAAAGAAGTCAGAGGAAATGTCAAGTACTTTTCTAATCAGTTCTCCTCCCATTTCACTGCTCTTGAGTTCCCATCCTGCATCTACGTTGATTGCCTTGGCTCAGATGAAGAAAACTGCTGTCATAAAGAATATCATCGCATGCCGCTACATATACACACTTTGCTGAAACATTCGAAATACAAAACCTAACCGATCGACTTTCAGTACGTAAAGGTTCGCAAAAGAACTTGATCTATGTCTGAAAATTCCCCTTTTTACACTCCTCCGTTACTTCTGACTGAATTTTCACAGCCCTCTAATAGGAAGGATTCTAAAAAGTGAAAAGACGTAATATCTGTTTCAAACTCCTCGTATTTGTATTGTCCTCTGGCTAGGATGTCCTTAAAAAGTACTAGGGCTAGAAAGCAGTGAGACCAAAACAAGCTAGAATCTTCTAGAAATGCAGAGCTAACAAGTATATTTGCAGGTACACAGAGTGCATTTTGTTGAGAAAATCATGCACTTCGAAATTAGCTATGGTAATAATAGTGACGAAAGCAAACAATCAATAAAACCTATAAGCTCTCTAATAATAAGACTGAGGACAACGTAACAAATTATTAATAAGGTTTTTTTAGCAGACCGACAGTACCTCACGAACTTTTCTCCCGCTTAAAGGGGCACTTAAATACTGTTAACGATACTTTATCACATTCATACAGAGTAAGTAGCTAGCCACACAGTACTAAAATTAGCTTTCCTTTTTTGTACCCTCTTAGCTTCTTCCTCTACATGTCATATCTTTTCGCCTAAGCACTGAACTCCGAGCTGGCCTTTGAGAGCAGATATCATGACTGCTTTGACTTTCCGTCGAATAATTAGCATAAGTAAATTGAATGTAAAACTCGGCCTTCGCTCAAGAATCGGTAGCAGCACTATATAAAAGACCAAAATTTAAGCAAGATCGAGCAGAGCAGCGTATCTTCTATGTTGAAGACTACACAAGGTATTGTTAGCTCGCTAAAATGAAACGCCCTGTTCAAATAAGGTTGTGGTTTACTATAAACGATTATGCTTCAGTAAGCATTTTCAGCATCATCTTTACTCGAGAGCACTTCGCGACGACTTTGACATTCTATTTGGCCACTATGGAAGCTTTAGAGCAAACTGAGCACAATATGCAATCGATATGGACTGCCTCCTTTAACAATGAGGATTATTTTTCGGAGAAAGGGCTGTATCGTTTCCAAGAAATAGTTGATTTTCTAAAATGACGCAACTCTGACTAGTCAATTACTTTATCAAGAAGTTCATGCAAATTTTATTTGTGAGATTATCACATATAAGCGCCTCCTCTGAAAGAGCATGTCGTCTTTTATTAAAAGTAGGAGTAATTTAT
>KN551467.1:2522-14684 GCA_000797555.1 Oesophagostomum dentatum | reverse complement strand
AACTACGACCACCGATTCTCTATTCTGAATTACGTGCAAAAGTGACGCAATGAATCCGGCACAGCCCCAGGTCCGGACCACATGGCAGTGTTCTTCGGGCCGGCGTACATCGCCCACACGAAATCCTAGCACCGCATATATGACATCTTGCTTACAGAAGGCGGACCAGTGAAAGACCTCACCTACTGTTCTTCTATACAAGAAAGGCGATCGTGAAGATATTCGAAACTACCATCCGATACGTCTGGCGAGCATACTGTACAAGCTGTTCACGAAGTCCATCCTCGCTCGCACATCAAAGACAGTGGATGAGGCCATCATCAAGAGCAGGCTGGATTTCGCAAAAACTTCAGCTGCTTGGACCACATCCAAACAGTTTCTAGGGTCATAAAGGTCTGCCGGGAACCATCCGCCTCTCGTCCTTTTCTTTATCGACTATGAAAAAGCATTCGACACCATCGAGACGAACGCCATACTGTCAGCATTAGTCGGGCAGAGAGTGGACGGATCCTACATAAGAACTTTAGCCAATTGCTACAAAAACTGCTCAACAACGGTGTAGCTTCACTATCGCTCCCTTTCAGTACCAATTGGAAAGGGAGTACGCCAAGGTGACACAATATTGCTAAAGCTGTTCGCCGCTGCCTTGCTGCGGATACTGAAATCGCTCGACTGGACGGAAGGAGGCAGACTAGTTGATGGGCGATTTCTCTTCTATCTTCGTTTTGTGGATGACATCGCTCTGCTCTTGAGGAGTATCGCTGAAGCAGAGACAATGGTGAAGGAAGCGAACGAAGCAGGGAAGAGATTTGGACTGCGAATAAACCGTAAGAAGACAAAGTTCATAATGAATACCTAAAGCGAAGGAGATGGAATGGCACTGGACGGTTTTCCCATTGCGGAGACGCCTTTCTACATGCACCTCGGACACTCGATGAAAATGGAGAACGATCTCGAAGACGGATTGAACAGGAAGAGTAGAGCAGCTGGGGCCGCTCTCGAGCCTCTGAGGGAGGTCACACACCACCTGACGAATCCGGAGCTCCATGCCCGTCTTTCGATGTGACCAATCTCCCAGCTCTCTGTTGTGCAGGCGAAAAGGGGGTGGTACTGTCACCACGTCACGGAGGGTACGGACGGGCCACCAATAGAGCGCTTAGGAGGAGTCTTCTGAAGTGCAGCACTCAACATCAAGCCGTACTTTGCAATTCCGATCTTAGGAGGGTGTACTGCCTAAGAGACAAAGCGAAATATGTGTTAAAGTGGGCCGGTCATAGTGTAAGAAGGAGATCGAAAAGAACCAGACCACCCAGCTCTCTAACTGTAAGAAGGAAAAGGTAAATATTTGGTGGAACTGTAACAAGCGGGACGGTACTATTCGATAAACGATGCTGTAACTAGAAAAACCCTAAAGTGCGAAGGCGTAAGTTCTTGTTTACCCGGAGCTATGATGTTGCAAATATCACTTAATTTCCTACGAAAAATGTCAAAAATGGTGTATTTTCCATCAATACGTCTACAAATGCAGTAGATCGGTAGTACATTCACAGAGATATGAAGAACGCTCCATTTTGAATGTTTTTTCTATAGAAAATTAAGTGACATTTGCGACATTATAACTCGGAGTAAACAAAAATTTACGCCTTCGTACTTTAGGGTATTTTTTGCTACGTCAGCATCTATCGAACAGTACTGGTCCCGTTAGTTATCGTTCCACCAGCTATTTACCCTTCCCTGGTAAGTATCTATATACACATATGCCTGTATATATCTGAGTAACATTCTGGGCTGGAATTCATGAAATTTCGGTTTCGCTAACCAGGTTAGCGTGGCCATCTCAGCAAGAATGAGCGGAATAAATATTGACTCCTAATCATCCTGTGTTTCACCTGATAAGCAAACCCTAAACATTAGTGCTTCATTTTAACATGCTAGCGAGCCTGATTAGCTAAACCAAAGCTACATGAATCCCAGCCCTGATGTTTGCCATCTTGAAAGTTTAACCTTATAGGTTGCAAAAAGGCTTTTGTCTTGTCGTTTGATTTCGCTGAACTTCGTATGGATTTCTCATCACATAAAGTTTCCTCCGTGAGTTTCAATATTGTTACAAAGCCTCACCTGGTAAATCCACCTCATTCGGGCATGGTTGGAGACCATGGAATGCTCTATGACATTCAATGCAAAATGAGAAGCTGCAGACTAAGCATGTAGCCAGCTTCTGAGTCCTAAATCTCTTTGAATAACCTAGAATTCAAAAGCTGTGTTTTCAAGGATACGTCAAATCAAGTACTGTCACCTCAAATAGTATGCGGACACACAAAATAGGGGGAGCCGGCTATCGACCGACTGCCAGGTATCTCTATCCACGACCCTCCAACGCTCCCCAACGTGTCCGTTGGGGTGTGAGTGTCCGCAGAATACTTGAGGAGACAGTAAATAATGTATTTATTGCAGAGTTGTTTTTTTTTCAATACATTCACCGAGCGATAAGTTGTGAACGATTTTTTTGGGTTAAGACTCTACAGAAATTTTGCGAACCTTTTAACTTATATAAAGTAATGTGTAAATCTGAACCGCCCATAAGAGTTGGAGTTAAGTGTCTGATTATATCTACTCACACTTTACTTACAGCAGCAGGTTTCTGGCAAACAACTCTTGGACAAGTAGCTACATCACCCATTGAGTACAAAGCTCTTGAGAGCAATATTCGTTCGTAGAGGTCGAAAGCTTCCTAGAAAGAGAACTACATGAGGTACAGCGAGGATGTAAAGAAGTACGACTACTATACCTGTCCTGCAAGCTCGATAATTAATTTCTGGTGAATAGGAGATTCGCATTTGCTGCAGAGGCATTTGATTGCCGAAACCTACAAGGATGTGCAGCTGTACAGAGTTTGCATTGCAGAAACGCTGAAGCAGTGTTCCGTGAAACCTAGGTTTCCACACATTTGGTCAGCGTCTCACACAGCGTCTCATTTTAGAGGTGGTCCACGAGTTAATAAACCGAGACCATGTACCAAAGCAGAATGGATGAATGTTTATTTTCTTCAACTGGTCTCTTTTGATATATATATTTGTTAAGCATCACTCGCATATTGGCTTCAAAAGCAAGGCGCTGTCCCAGTATTTTCCTTGAAAATGGCTGCGAATTTTCCGCTGTAGCTTCTGCAATCGTTAGAAGGATACCATGTGCGAAGCTTAGCACCAGCTATGGAGAAACATGGATTATACGGAACATTGCCTTTGACTATTAATTGTGGTGCTAATAAAAACTCATACTTCCTGAGAGTTGAGCCTTTCATTGAGGTACCCAGAGACACATTCCTTGCAAAAGGTATGACCACAAGGTAAAAATCGCACGCATGCGCTTCCTGTCTTATTTTCGAAACAAACCTGAAACAGCTTGTAAATTTGGCTAGCACTCTACAGAAAAATTCCTCCTGCTTCAATACTAGTAACAACAGTAGCTCTTTAGATAGAGCCCGAATGCTGCAGTGAATGCTATTTAAATGCTTTTGTTTTGAAAACTATGCGCACACTGAGAACCTCAAGATGCCAAGGGCTAAGGAGGGGAGGTTATTTTATGAAAAGCTGCAGTCTAACACACAAATGTTTCTATCAGCACTCAGTACTGAAGTTTTTGGGTTTAAATCGTGAAGGGTTTTTAGCTTGAATTTTAATTTCGATTGTAAAACTCAGCGCAAATCAATCACAAGCTTTTCCGAGCCTTTAAGCACAATAATGCTCACGGAATAATGAAAGCGACCAATCGCTCTCGCCAAGCGACGGTTGCAAGCGTCGTTTTGCTGAAAATACCTGAAAACTTCAGAGGTTTTGCTGCACTGCTTTTTGCTGTTTGCAACATTGATAGCTCTAAACATTCTAATCTTAAATAAAGAAGTAAGCGTTGTTCGCGATCACGAAACGAAGAAACCCCGCGAGAAGGACAAGCTTCTACGCCTACAATAATAAACTCACACTGTCAACCGAGAAACTTGAGAAAGTGTTCCGTCATAGCTATAAGAAATTAGTACAGTTCGTTCATTATCAAGCCAATTAGATTGCTGTTCTAAGATCAAGTTCAAGATCCTCGAAAACTCTCATTTTTTCTGAAATCTGCCAAACTTTTGGAGAACTCGCCCGGATGAGTCGCATGCTATCGCTAAGAAAAAATATTAGCAAACTTTAAAGGATTTTCAGCGAAGGAATGCTTGCGACCGTTGCGTTGCGGAGCGACAGTCGATTTTCTCCATTTTCACCATTTCGTGAGCAGTATTGTACATAAACCCAAGTAATAACTTTTCTGCCATATATTATAGTTGCATATTTGCTAACTGTACCGATAACGTAGTCATATGAAAGCAGAAAAAAGGCAAAATCGCTTGATGTAGATTTCCAGCTTCCTCATATAAGCACCGAGGTAGTTGTTCAGACTCTAAAAGACTCACTGTAGGTTAAAAGGAGGTGAAATTTCTATATGACTTTCTTGTAGCAACCAAACTAGCTCTCGAAAAATTCCCGAGAGGGTGAACGTATGCTGAATGTTCAACACTAGGCATGACCGCCTTCACGATGAAGTACCGCCGATGCGGCGAAGTTTTTAGGCGTTATTCATTTTATGGAGATTTCACTGCCACAACTATCTATTCTGTCTTTTATAAAAGTCTTTAACCACCCAGCGTTTCTAACGTGGAGCGCTCCCAATTGTACCAACAACAGGCTTACACTGTGACTCAGAGCACAGAGCGAAGCTCTGAGTTATATGAGCTTATAGTTAGTAGGCAAGAATCCTATTAATGAAGAAGTGGAACAGGAAACAGTACGTTACCCTATTTAGTCAGCCTAAACATAGCGAAAAACAAAGAGCTGAGGCCACCAATTGCATCTAAAAAGTAAGCTGTCATCTAGTGTTCAAGGATGTCCTTTGCTTTGACAGAAGATAAAAAGCCACATACGTTGCAGTCGTAACAATGAGCTTCAAACTCGCGTAGCTCAGCTCTTTCGCATTCTTCTCTTGCCAGTTCCAGCACTTCCGTAGGTCGCAGGTTCTGAAGAAAGTGAAGACTGTTAGGATACGTGTAGGTAAGTGAAATGTTTTTTGTTGCCTACATGTTTCCTGGCATAGCTGCTCCTTCCGAGGAACACTTCCGTCATATCTTCTTCCTCCACAAATTTCTTCACATCTTCGCTGCAAAGGAACAGCACAGGAAATCCCAGATTCTCTTGTGCAACCTTACCGAGTCGCTTTAAGATTGCGGTCCTCTGGAAAGTAAATTAATTTTTTCGTTATTATTTGTTATGATAGTAGTAATGATGGAGTTTAGAAAATTGAGCATGATAGCAAGTTTCCTAAAACTTATTGTCTTTAGCAGAAGGCGCCTGTGCGATAAATTTCATCATTGCCTGCTAACTAAGATTTTTCCAAGAGAACTAAAAAAGTCCGGGTGTTATGCGTTGTTGAAAGGCTTTTCTAGTCTAACAGAAATGAGGAATCAGAGCTTATCCCAACAGAATCAGAAATATCCCTTGAGGCGCTTTTAAAGTACGCAATATTAACTATGGTGATCACAAATGAAAACAAAATATCACGCTATATAAACAACAGGCCTCATCCTAATCAGCTGCATAAAACTTGTTTAAGCTGAAAAATGCCGCTCCGAGACAATATATTAGTTCGTTAAAAACGTAATATTTGGGTTTGAAGAGAAGGGGAGAAGAGTATGCTTAGTAAGCTTATGTAAAATGTACAAATACAGTCGAGGAACTCTTTTTTTTTTTCAGAATGCCACCTGCATTTGCCAGGAACTTTATTAAATGCGCAGCTCTCGGTGTTCAAAGCTGAGAAGGCAGGATTTTTTTACGGGTTCTTCAAAACATCATATAAAAAATTTCTGTGTTCCTGTATTAACTAATTGACCATCATTTACAATAATGCTCGAAATAAACATCATCCTAAAATAAATTTTGTTTTAGCTTCTACTACAAGAGCGAACGCAAGTTTGAAAAAAAAACTTTCAAAAATGCCTTTTTTAGATCAATTTTCAGATAAAACTCGCCTTTTCGAGTTTTCATGTCGACGAACTGATTCAGTTGACCAGAGATGTTGGCGACAGTAAAATCAGTCCTTAACTTCGTATTCAACGGGAACCAGGTAATTTCTGATTTCTGATGTTTTTTTTTAAATATAAAGTCTCGGTACGGATTTGATGCACACTTCTCGGCGGTTTTTCATTACTTTGGTGGACATGTCCTTCTGCTGGCCATTTTAAAATACTGAGACGAAAACGCTGGCCAGAGTTCCCGAATGGGATAGCGACAACCTCAGTGCTTTTAATAAAAACATAGAGAAATAATCACTTACCATGCGGTCAGGTAACCAAATTGAATGTACGTCAAATATTGCTTCCTTGTAAGGATACTCCACTGGAAGTCGGAAGTGAAGCTCAATAGGAGAGAGCTGTGTGGTCTCAAAGCGTGCATAGTCTAGAAGTTAAAGAATTTCCGCAAACCTTACAACTGCTGCGATTTTTCTGCTGTTAGAAAGGTACGACAAAATTACAAAATTGTGAAACCCGAACGGAACCAAAATTAGTCATGCGAGCACATAGGCATTTCCAAACATATAAAAGATACCTTTTCCATCTGCAACTGATAACACTATTGGCTTCGCTCTTGGCTCCAGCACAACTGAGATAATCCCGCTAAGCTCGTTGCAGGTCTGGTCCACTGAGACGAACTCCTCACCGAAGTAGCTAACGACCGCATCAATTTCGTCTGTTTGTTCTGCTGGGAACTGTTTCAGCATAAAACAAAAGTGAAGACCTACAACAATCTGCTACTGAGGAACGAGATAAAAAGTTTCAAAAACATAGTTCCGAGCTGATTTGAGAGGGCGGAGAGACAATTCGGAACTTCAAAGCAGGAAATTCAAAACCTCGAATATATTGGGAAAACGCCTTGCAGACGTAAAATGATTGCTTCTAATAGAAGAAAGTGAGCAGAGCAGACCGAGAACAGCTTTCGAATATAGCATCTGAACATACAGAAGCGCTCATAAGTATTTGAACACCCCATTTTCGCATGTTCACATTATTCCTCATAGCTCCCCATGGGATCCGCCAATGAGACGGAAATTTGTGGAAATTTTAGTAGGAGGCCAGAGCGTGTTAAAGCTGGGTGAGCAGCTTCGCTGCACTATTTAGGCGAGTTCTACCTAGCACCGTTTAATTTTTGTCCCTTTTCGAAACTTTCTAATGGCATTCTTGTATCCTCATATAAAAAGAGTAAAAAATATGCTTGTGCATAAAACATCTTCTGCATCTTACAGCATATAGTATACCCCAAAACAATCTATTCCAATATGGAAATAAACTTGAAACTGACTTGGTTGATTTTCTCCAAAAATTTGTCATTTTCCCGCTCGAACAAAAGAGCATTTTTGCAGACCCCAAATGAAACCTGAATAGCTTTGTCAACAGTCATAAAGGAAAAAGAATCTCTAAAATATCTGCAACTCAGTTCTCCGATTTTGAAATCCGCACATTTTGATGCAGATGTCATGTGCAGGAAGTAAACAGGTAGCGCATATTTTGTACTAGATTCTTAGAGGTATAGAGTGTGAACCAGGCTTAAAGCAGCTCTGTCACTTCGTTCATTAATGAGAAAGAATTTTTTAAAAAATTGGGCAAGTTCCACCTTGAGCGGCATAGCTTTTCTCGTAGACGCGCTCCGGCGAATCTGTGGTGCTCATAAAATACATCGTTTAGTCAACTCGGAAATGCATAAAATTCATCATGTTTGCTTACCTCTGATGTGGAAAATAAAAAAAGTCTTAAGTCCAAAAATGAGGTGTTCAAATACTTCCGGCTGCTAATGTATATCTGGATTCCTTGCTTGACATGCTGCTTCAGCAGACCTCTGTACATTGCGCCAAAGTATAACATATTTAGAATTTCATAGTTCTATTAGGTTGGTGCAAATGAAACTTCCGCAACTGCAGTGGTTGCATTCAAAATTACACAGAAAATCGTTAAAGATGACTCGCAGAGAGTTTTAGTAAAGGTTCGAAAGCTCTTGCATTCTTCTACAAAAAAACTTGCAATCGCGCGGCTATACCCCTCATAACGGCAGAATACACACCTTCCAAAGTGCAACAAAATCAGGGGTTTTCGGTTATTCTCGTTTTAAAAGTCCTATTTCAAAGACAAAGGCCTGAAAATAGTCAATAGTGGAGTTATTGCATTCGATAAGTTATTTGCTATCGAATCTAGTGAATATAATTTTTTCTTAAACAATTTGAGTGGAGATATAAGACTCGAAATTGGGCTCTGTTCCGAGCACATATCAATGGCTACTGTTAAGTAACGGTAGAAGCTGGGCGGTCGTGATTCTATTAGTAGTTAAGGAAGACAACATAGTTGTAAATGAAGCGCGGCATAGTTGCCTGGGGATCCACGTGAAAATTATAAAGTGAGAAAACTAGAAAATTTCATGATTTTGATGTATGCAAACACCCTGCTTTTTCAACATACTTTTTGGTTTTTAGGGTCTAAAATTTTGTGGAGAAAAGCTGTGAAGTTGAAATAATTCTCGTACATTTTACAGGGCATTCTCTTTTAATCCACCCCAAAACTGCCTGCTCGTCAACTTTACTTCTACGAACAGATAAAATTCCGCAAAGTGAAGCTTATCGAAATAGACCTTTCGGACATTTTCCGTAGTAGAACTCGAGAGTTGGAAGTTTTGCAAAAGTTTTGGCAGCCGCTATGTCGGACATGATTTGTCGATTCCGAAGATATATAAGATTGCACGTATAACTTATGCTGAGCGGAGTTATGGATCGACAATCATTTGCACCAATCTAATAGATACCTTTCTACAAGCTGCAACAGGTGTCGTACATGTAGACCAGGCCGCATGCATCATTCGCAAAAGCGGGTTGAGGATTCCTCCAACGCCACGTTTCCCCTTCCGTGACCACCTCCTCCGATTCACGCGAGAAAGGGGGGAATTCGCACAGGTAGACGAAATTGTTCCTCTACCAAGAAAAGTGGTGGAAATCTGTTTAGCAGCACTATTTCCGTAGCTGAGCAGCATGTGCAAACGCACAGCTACACATTTTTGTCGTAAACACAAATTGTTTTCCTCACTGGCAAAAATTCTGAATGGGGGTATCGATTGCGGCAGTTCTTACAAAGCTTCTTACACTTATGCTTTCAGGGTTGAGCGCAAGTAGAAGCGTCGTATTTTCTGTTCTAGTTTTTAAACATAGCATGACTTGGAGAACAAGCGAATTTAAGGTTATGCAGTTACACTGGACGCTTTAAGCACGTTTGTAGTTGGCATTTTTTGTCTTTTAAGTTGTTTCTAGCCACCAACTTCTTACTCTGCAGAAGTCAGCAACAGAACTCGTAGTGCCGTCTCTCAGCCAGTATATTCTACTCAGTATATTCTACATAATCTATCCCACATACTATTTTCTTCCCTGAGCGTCAGTTTACTATTCTTCTGTGTTGGGTTTACATGTTTACATCCCTTATTGGTCTCAGAATACAAAAAATAGTTATGGGCAAGGAAATACTTCTCACCTTAAAGCAACTTAAGCTTCATTCTAGGATTCAAAGTAACTGGTGACTAGTTTATTGAGAAATGGATGACTCACTAACCACATCGTTTAAAAAGCGAAAAAAATACATGAGATAGCTCGAGCAAAGAGAAGGAGAAATGTCAACTACTTGTAAGGCAAAGCAGAACCAAACAGTGAAAACCTTATCGCCGGTAGCAGAAGGCAGCTCAGACAAGGATTACTAGCAGTTGTGGTAGTAACGTGATCAGTTCAAACTGCTCCCTTATAAGGATAAAATTATTTCTAAAAATAAAACTTGTGGATGGGAATTATTGATGGGCCTAATATATAACGGGACTAAGAAAAGTTTATGAAAACATAAATCAACAACGAAAAGAACATCGGCAGACTGACCAGAAAAAAACTTCTGCTGAAAAATGGCACCTGTGCACGGCAGTCATGAGCCATTTCGTCACGCCAGCAGTTAGCATCCAGAATGTAATAATGGGCAAACAAAGTCTGACATCGAATGGAAGCAGTTTTGATACAAACAGCTGTTTTTGAAAAGGTGAAATGACGCGCCGTGTTGTGCAATATTGCATGAGGTGGGTGTAAATAGATGGTCTTTGAGTCGTTTCCGCCTCCGTGAGCGCATTTGATGGCATACAATTAGTTCAGTGTCCTTTTGCAGCGTATCGAAACCGTGTCTCGAAAAGGGAGCCAAAGTCGCCATCGTATCTCATTGGTTAAACGTGGGGATGAGAGTGACTGACGGTTCGCTGCTACGACTGCATGAAGTTGTGGATTCGTCTGCGCCGCCACATGATGGCAGTTTGATCAGGAGAATGTCTGGATTTGGCTCCGGATCGGATTGGCCAGTTGACCAGTCACAGCCACCAATCGACGCCTTTTGTATGAGTGGTGACTGAGTCCTCAGCGCTGGAAAACTCTTGCGTCCGCGTGCGGACGTGGAGGTAGAGTCATCGCTACCAGTCTGGTGCGTACATCGAGGACGCCACCATACAACAAATAGGATTGTGCAGCTCACCCATCGTCTAGCTCAACTTCTCAGTCGGATGCATGTGCGAGTAGGAGCTGTCCATCACGCACTAATACACGCTTGTTTCTCAAGAGGTTTGAAGAAACCTGTCGTAGAAAAGTGAACTGCTTTATTTTGACTCACAGTTTTCATTCCAGAACCCTTTATGGAGAGACAGTTGAGATCGTACCATTGTATCGAGACGTGTATTGCACTCGACAACTGTTGGAAAATACTTATTATTTATCATGAATTAGGATTCTTCCAAAAGATTCGATTCAGTTAGACATCTGCATAACGTATAAACAGGTGTCATAGACATGCGAAGGGGAAAAAACTAACGAAACTAAAAACGTCACAAGAACACTGTCACGCACCCATCCTAGAAAAACGAATGCAATCCACTGTAGTGAAAAACAAGGGTAAAATATTTTCAGATTGGAGCAATTAAGATTCCAGAACAATAGCTAACGAAAAAAAGTGACACTGATATATTTGACAACGACTCGTATAAACATAGCTTAATAGGATACAGCTGGGGTCGCAGAAATTCTTATTCTACTGGGGAACAGAGCGAATGCGGGCGGGGCCAGATAAAATAGGCTTTCAAAGTAGTTTTAAAATTTTTTAAGAATATAGTCGGTATTTTAGTGCTATTGCTAAAATATTTTCAAAAATTCACCCGTTTTCAAGCTTCTTCTTCAGTATCCTAGCAGTTGCGGTCCGACGGGGGGCTCATTCTTCCCTTTTGTCCGCAGCTGCTAGGATACTATTCTATCCTTTACCATATTTAATTTGCTACGATCACTGACACACCCATAACCGAATGAACCCTCAACACTCCGAGCGCCCTCACCTATATGCTGTGTCAAAAAAAAAAACAGTCAAGTGGCAGTATAGCATCTGTTTCTCAGTGTTAGAGAAGGAAAAGCTAGTTCTCATGGATAGACTGGATTACGAAGAGGATTGAATAAACAGTTACAGAAAAATAACGCCTACTGAGGTCACAAATCATATCTTTTGTAGCAAGTACTAGATATGTCTCTCAGTGAAGATCTCATTTATATGCAACTGCTCGGAAGATATCGCCTTTAAATGTCATCAATCTCGTTGTCAAGCTCATCAGGAACATCGAAGAGGTGGTCTTTGCATCTCTGAAAGCATTTCCAGCTGAGCAATATTACTTATACATTGTCAACAAACTCACCCCTTTCTGAAAATGAGAATAAGGATCGGTTTGACTGATAATTTCTTCGCATCTGAAGCAGAAAATCGTTTTGCACATTGCGCAGATCATTTTATTACATCCTTCGGTTTTCTGAAAAGTCAGAAATTGAAATGGGAGTGTTCATGAACGGTTCCCTCTGCTTTGCTTTCTACGACGTTTGAAAGTTGCGATCAAAGAAAACACGCAGCTGTTTACCTGGATTGGGATTGAGCACTTAGGACATTTCTTGCTATTCTCCTGAATCCACAAGTAGCTGTGACCATCCGCCTTGATCATTGCTTCCTCCATTTCAGCCTAAAAGTAGTGCAGTTGTGTTGCATTTAGCCTTCAA
>KN551461.1:0-17006 GCA_000797555.1 Oesophagostomum dentatum | reverse complement strand
GACAGTACATACGAAGCAGGGTATTTATACAAACACGCCCAAGTTCGTCACTGCGTGTGGGCGTCGCTTCCGTCACTTCTCTACTAATACCGCAAAATTGGCAGCGATTTTCTATGTCCAGCTACTTTCAGCCCACGCTAGCCCTTCCAACATTACATTAATATGAATGACAGAAGGGTCAGTGTGGGCCCAAAAACATTTACTTATAGATAAAGGCAGAGCCATACTCAGCCACTATAGACGCGATCGTGACTACAGCCGATAACTTCGAGGTTTTTTTAAAATCAACTCATTAGTTTTAGCTTGTTACTTAGCCTTTTCAAGCTACATATAATAGTTATGCAAAAATTTCACTGCTGCCAAGATACATTGAACTTTTGAACTTACATATACATTAAACTTACACTTTGCGAATCTAAGCAAATATTTCGGTCTTCTTGTGAGGATTTTGGAAATTTACAGATCGCGGTTGACGGAAAAGTTCATACTATAGTCCACAGTGCAAAATGAGCTATATGACCGACGAGTGAGGGAGCACGTGAGATAAGAGCCTGACCAATCACTGTATCAGCTTTTTTTCAGCTTCGTAGCCCAGTTCCCGAATATTCATTTTCGTTCTGGCGGAGTGTGGTGTGTCCCTAAAGTGCTGATATTTTCGATTATACGACCTCTGATAAGTGCATTCATGGCCAAACGGGCTGAGATAACATAGCTACTGTACAAATGGACAGCATGCAGATTTCCTACGTTCTGCAGCAATCTATTTTACTACAATACATGTGAAAGTGCATGAGCGATGTCCGGCAGCTCAGACGGAGGGGGCGCGGGGCCACCTGCGTAGGGGCGGGCGGACGGGGGGCGAGAGCGGTCGGTCCCGCCGGCCGCGAACTCGGCGGCGAACCTGCTACAGTCGGGAGATGGTCGACTGCCTGCTGTCCGCGTTCGTCCGCACTCTCAGGTCGGGTTTGCTCGAATTCCCCCGAAGGCTCCCCGCTGCGGCGCTTCAGTCCCCAAATGGGCATGCGAACATCGATTCCGATCCTATCTGTCAGTTCATGGCTGCTGCTGATTCACATCAAACCACACTTCGCTTATGGTGTGCGGCGATTTCGTCAAATGCCTGCGCTGTTTCAGGTGCTCGCCTTTTTACCATTTTAGCCTTGCGCTTAACCACACCTGCTACATAATACCCATTCACCCCTTGGGGATCTCTACCAGTCTAAGAGGGAGTATTGTAAAGTCGGCGTCATCGATTCCGCTCACTTTTCTTCTTCTTCTTTTGACAGAACGCCATTCATCATATGTTGCAATGGTGTTTTTCATACTCTGAAGTTTCGAATATTTGAATAATGGTGGAAGTCAAGCTTCTGAAACTAGATCGCATACCTTGATTTAATTTTCAGTTCGTTTCCTTAAGAGTCGCTTTTTGCAGACCTTTGGAAAACTTA
Organism: Oesophagostomum dentatum; assembly: GCA_000797555.1. Lineage (NCBI taxonomy): Eukaryota > Metazoa > Nematoda > Chromadorea > Rhabditida > Strongylidae > Oesophagostomum > Oesophagostomum dentatum. Next base: position 15,558 of record KN551461.1, on the reverse strand, counting down.
GCTTTTCAAAATTTTACTCTAACTGTTTCGACCACTGAATTTTGCTCTAGATGTTCCTGTTCATTCCAATAATCCGAATAATACGAGTGGATTTCCTTCTTTGGACCAAATGTTGTTATTATTTTTCTTTTCGTCAATAAATTACCAATATTATTTAGTTAGCGCGGTTTTCACTGAGCTAAGCCAAAACATCTTCGTCTGATTTAGTTCCCGGTTCTTATTTTTGTAAGATGACGGCTTATTCGAAATTTTGCGAGTATTCGGAAGTTCATTATGCAAAAATTGCTATTACTTGAAATGTCGAATATTCTCGCAGTACTTTTCGGAATTTTGGTGGCTACAGGGAACAGTTTTGTGGATATTTTATAACTTTCAGCTATTACGCAGTTAGTCTTTCCATAAATATAGAAAATTTTTCACAGTGCATGATAACAAAGCTACCTCCGACGATTTCTTTCGAATATTCGAATGTTTCGGGAAAAAATCCCGAGTTATCTGCTCTGGATTACTTAGTTCTGCTTTATATATCCAAATAAGACAAACCCTACTGAATATTGGTGTTGTCACCCAAAATGAGCATAACTGAAGTCACTTCCATTTGCTTCCCATCTTTTTGAAAGAACTGTTTACTCGAGAGTATTCAAATATTCGAAGGTGTCAATATATGATCGTAAACAATCGAAATTAGAATCACCCTTAGTAATGGAACGTCCCATAAGAAATGACCTCTAAACAGCTGCGAAAACCACTTAGCCGTTCGTCGATTTGGGTTACTGTGTCAGTCCTTGGTCTCGATTTATGACGTATTATTGCACCTTTAGCAATTTCGCACATTACTCACCAAAACTGTGCTCAGTACCAGTTCCGATACTGTCCTTGAGTTTTTCCTAGGCACACTTATAGGGTGAAACTGGTTTTTGTTACTGGTTCGTCTCCCAAAGATTCTTCTGCTCGATTAAGTATGATCTTAGGGAACTTCTTGAAATCTAGATTTATTTGAACCGTAGTCTATTTACTCCCTTTTAAAAACTTTCTTTGGCAGTGAAAGTCTTGTTTTCTTTTTCTAACCTATGGAAAGAAGTCTACAGTGTAAAGATATCTTTCTGCGCTTAAACCAAACCGTTTTATTATTCCTAACGCCCCCATTTCCTTCCGCGATGGATGTAGAACGGATCTTCAGAGGAAGACACCCATGTAGCTGTATTACTCCTGCGCACTTATTTCCATTTAGGTGCTTATGGACAAGTTTTTATCATTCCTAATAAAAATGGATGAAAGTCCGGAAAATACACGAATAATAAAAAAAACCTTGCACTAGATTTTAAAGAAATCTGTTGTATTTTACTCAAAATTTATTTCCACAGATTTTTTTCCTTCCATAACATGCTGAGCATAGGTGGGACACCCCCAAATAAGTTCGTTCGACGGCAAAGACCTTTGACCAGGAACTTACATATGTTCTAAAAATTGAACTTTATTCCAGATAAATGTAAAGTCGAAATGTCGAGAACGAGTGTGTCAGAGAGGGAAGAATTAGGGAAATACTGAGCTCTTTTCTTAAATCTTTGTATTTTTACTGCTTTATAAGAAAAAGTAAGGATCGGCTATGGTTCCACATGAGCTCACACGCGGTTCCAGTTATTTTATCTGATCCCTGGGGGCTTTGATGATGATCTAGGAGTAGTAGCTGGGAGCCAACCAAATTCATTTTGCAATCCCTGAATTCTTGAAAATTTTGAATTTCCTCGTTTTAGGCCGCGACGAACCTATGACAACACTACAACACAGTCAGCAACAACGTGAGTTTTTCAACTTGCTAAGTTTTATTTATCTTTTGAATTTTTTTCGCACTAGGGCACTCTACTATAAAAAGAGTATGGCTGGTTATTTTTAACATTCGATGCTTTTTTTAAATGTCCGACACTGGAATGAGAAAAGCTGCATATGCTGCCATTGTTGTAGTTTAAAAAAGCGTTAGATCGAAAATCACTTTTACTGGCATACGGTATGCTGATTCCGAGTTTCTCCGACTCACCTTCCATTTCTTCTTTTTTAATGACATTTGCCTTACCATTGAATTTCTCCTCAGCTCTGTTGGCATCGATCGAATGCCGCATTGACGAGGTCGTTACCTGAGAAAACACATGTGTTCTCAGTGAAAAAAGCACTTCGTCCGAGGGTAGCCTGGCACCTCCTGGGGCTTCCTACCCGCTGGTTTTGTTTGCCGTGACTGAGGCGTATCGTCCGCTGAATCAGCTGTTTCTGGTTTTTCTAGTTTTTAGTAAAGTTTCTACCAAAACACGAAATACTTTTCGAGAACCAGAAGGTGAAGCGATCGGGGTAGTAAAGAAGCAGCGTTCGAGCAATATGTAGCTGAGTAGTGATAAAAAGAGCTTCAGTATTCGTGCCGTATTTCCAGAAGAGGTATGTGGGATGCACTTCAGGAAATTCCACTTTTTATGATAACCTCTTCACTTTATTGCCTGGCATTTCTTTTGCCAGACAACTGTTCAGTGAAATATTTTAAAAAAGCAGTATAGAATGGCAAAAAATAGTCGCTTTTGTTCACACAAGTGTAGTAAGGAAAACCGTTATCACATTAATGTTTAAGAAAAAATACAAATCTCACTTCCTAGCAGCCATTCAGCTTCAGCCATAAAGCAAAATACTACGGCGTTGAACAGGATAGCTAGATGTAGACAAAATAACTATACGAACTAGACGAAATAGATGAAATGGTGGTTCAGTTTATATCTAAAACCTTTTCTAACTCCTTCGATCATCTCGGCTAGCTTAGCGGCATTGTCTTCCCCATTGCGCTTCAGTGCTGTTCTCTCATCTTATCGTAGTCCGAATTGATGGTCTTTCCAAGCCGTTATTGTTTGCTTTTTATGTACCTGAATGTATCTTCGCCAATTCGCCCATGTCTACGCTTGCAGTGAAACGTTTGAAATAGTTATGGTATGAGAAGCTCTCTTCTTCTGTGGTGCCGCATTTCTGAAGCAGGGGGGAGAGGAAGGGAGTTAGCAAGCAGCCAACTAATGAAACGGAAACTTCCAGGTTACTGGAGTGCTTACAATAAGCTCTCTATGCTTCCCCTCAAATGACGTGAGATCTCATTCTAAACTGCCAGCATTTTTCAAAGTTTGAATTTCGAATACGCTCTGAAAAGTAATTTTTAAATGCCTTTGCTTCTCCGTTTATCTCTTCACCTTGACTCAATTTTTTTTGAACAGCGCGCTGAAAGGCATTCCATTTTATATCTATTAGCACAAAGTGCAGTTTTGCCTTCACTGAAAGGTGATAGTTCCAAATAACGACATTCTTTTTGATCTACGTAAGGATTCTTAGGCGTAGCTTCTCAGGCAGTTTTGTGGGTGTTTCCCTGAACATTACACTCGAGCAACTTTCCACATGAAACCACCATCCGGTGCTTGGTGTTTCGTTTTGTTTTGCAGTGACTGAAGGCTCCATCGATTCCGAATTAATCACTGCTTTCATTCTTTCGAAGCATCAACTCTTATCTATCTTTTCGCTGCGCTAAAAACATTCCAGAAACGAGAGCAGCTGGAACGCTCAGACGCCGAAGAAGTTTAGGATCCAGCTGGGACCAAGCTATAGAAACCTTCTCCCACATTGCATATAACAATTTTTGCACGGCTTGGAGAATAATATAGACTTTTCAGAAGTGATTTAGTTTATTTTGAGTTTTCTTTCAAAATATTCTGTCTTGTTTTAGCGGTGACGAATTATGAAGGAAGTAGTATACTAGAGGGGAGGAGAACATAACTTTTACATGCCATGGAGTAGTTCGAGAAGATGTAATTTTTAAATTCGGCTGTTTTTAATTTCTGTTCACATTTTTTCTTTCTCTAACAGTAACTCTCTGAAGCAGCTCTTAGGATAACTCCAACCTACACCCTGTTTCAGAGAAAGAACATTAAAGGCAGCACCCACGCTAAAAGTCATATGCATGTTTTCTACCTTGAAAGGGATCTTCACATTCGCGACATTTACGGGACACCTTAGAGGCCATGAAAACTGTGAAAACTTTCTCTTTTTCATCCATGTGATACCGCATCCGTACGAGTTGTCCGTTCCTTGCGCGTTTCGCAGATCTTGAGACAATCGAATGAGGACAACTAGCTTTCTTGCCTGTGGTGCGTAGAAGAGGAAAAATACAGCTCATATCTATTGTTTCCCCATGCGTAGAGTGGTTGTAGAAATTCTGAACTTTTGCTATTTGCATGACATTTATAGTCGTTAGGATCTCTGGCATCAAAATTTCCATTGGCCGCTTTCGTTGTAGTTCGGATGACCAGTTGTGGTTGTTTTTACGAATATCTTTTCTCCGAAATTCATTTTGTGACATGCCCGCATTGGGGTGCCCTTGGTGTTAACAGGACAACTCGCCCAATTTCGCCAAATTTAATAATATCGACAAACCTTCTTTCGATGAATCGCTTTTGTGCTCTCTTGTTTTTGATTTGGGCACAACTTATAGAAGGTATTCTAAGAATACAAAAATCTTAAAATCCGTTTTGTTCCGTGTGTGCTGCTCTTAATAGAAAAATAGAATATTTTTCTATTTTGACTGCGATAGCCCAGGCACTTCAATATCTAGCCTTTTGGTGGATCGCGTGAGTGTGCTTTCAAAACTTTCCAGATTAGTGGATAATGCTGCTGCTTGAGATGCTGTGTTAGGAAGCCGCTAAATTTACGCGGAAAACTTGATTCGAGTTACCAGTTGTCGATCGATTGGAATGAATATTATGCTGTGTGCGGAACAAAACAACTGGTCGTGCTTTTTGTGGGTTTAAAATCATCTTTACACTTAAATGCATGGTTATTTACCGGAGCTAGATGGGTTGTGGTTACAAATCCAGGAAGCCTTTCTGTGGTTGTACTTCAAACATACTTTCTTTAAATCGTTGCAAAAACTACAGTCGTAGTCTATGTCAAAATCGAAAATCTAGAGAAGTTTCTATGCTTGTAAGAGAACGAGCAGTCCCCTTCTGAAAATCCAAAATTCATGTGTTTTCGTATACTTTTAATCAGTGTCATGGTTCTACTCGTCATAAAGCACTTTTCCTCCTACGTACTTGATAATCAGCTTGACCTCTTTAATAATGTCTGATACAGTCGACCTTTAAGAACAGACACAAATTTTTTCGGCTGATGTCGCTTGCTAGTTTCAATATCAAGCGGGGCTCTTGTCGTGGAAGTGATTCCACTCCAAACGAGCAAAAAATCCGCTCGCGCATACTCGCAGCTGTGACGATCATCTGTTCAAACATTACGCAAGGGAAAAGCCTGGCACATGCAGATCCAGTTGTTAAGCGATGATCAAAGCGTCCATTTTTGTTGTTTATTCACTTGGCAGTTGTGTAAATAGATCGAATGCTGTGAATTTTTCAGAAGAGCAGCCACAGTCTTCACTGCTCCGTCCACTATCTATAGAAAGACTTTGGAAGATGGCCTGAACGAGGTTGAAGACATCCGAAGTCAGCTGGAGAAGCTGCAGTACTTAGTCTCACAGGTGAGCCTTTGAAGGAGAGAACTATTTATAGATGTACGGTACTTACTGCTCAAAAGTGCTCGAGAACTTTAGCCAGAATTTTGGCCGAATTGCATCTTATCTTAGTCCTTGTATAGTAGAGTAACCCTCTTTAGCACATGTCTTCTTTACATCAGTGATAAGAGCTGGCAGCTGACGCTTTTTACTTGCTTTAAAAAGTCTGGAAAAACCTTACAATTGAAGCGGGGGCTGAAAAACAACCGTAATTGCTTATCGCAGAATATTAGATAATGGAAAGTGCTTCGTAATAAACATTTGTTCATCGAGAACGCAGATAGTTTCGTAATAGCCTCTGGGTTACCTTCAATTAATGGAGATTTAATGGAGAGAAATGGACAAGTGGATAGAAATTTTAAGCGAACGGATAAAATTTATCTAGAAGCAACTGTCTAACGGAAAGTTAACAACACCCGCACTCGCGGATTTAAAGGCAGCACCCATGGAAAAAAATCGATCTCGAGATTTTTGTATTTTTCTAAACCCTAGCCGCACGGTTTGTCCAAAGCCAATGTTAATAAGCTCAAAAATTAAAACTCACCCAGAAAGTGTCGAGAACGTGTCTGTCGCTTTTGTCCAAGTTATGAGGGTGAAGGAGAGTTGTCGACAGACAATACATTGATTCGGTTAGACAACATAACTCGTCCGCCGACCCTCATAACGTGAGCAAGCGCAACAAGCTCGTTTTCGGCATTTTCTTGGTCAGTTCACTTGCGCTCTCTCTAACTTTGGCTTTGGACAAACCATTTCGTAGGATGCGAAAAATTTGGAGATCTCAAAATCGATTTTCTTCCGTCGATGCTGCCTTTAAGGAACTGGTGTTCAAATGTTTTTAATGGCTACCGTAAGAAGAAAAATTCCATATATCCTTGGAAATGGTGAAGCTCATATAAGGCATCTGAAACTTTGTTTGTATTCTAACACTATACACTAACAATGATATCGGGGGTGACAAAAATAGTAATAACACAGTAATACATCGAGGTAAGGGGTCCGGCAGAGATAAATCATTTCGTGAAAAGTTTATGGAAAAAAACATGAACAGAAGCGTGAAAGTTTTCATTTTAGGGATGAGTTCTCAATTTACAGCCTCATTTATCATCAATAAAATAGCAATAGGAGCGTGAGGCGTAGCCTATGTAGAAAATGTAATTCTGGCACCTTGTTTCCGTGCTGTGAAAAGATATTTTCCAACATAGATTATATTTTAAACATTTTTTGGATTTCAATTTTTAAATATTTCGTTTTTAAAATTCTCCAAAAGGAATATTATAGAGGAAAAGCTGTGGGAAGGTTTCCGAACGCAAACCAATTTTTTGTGAAATTTTCAAGAATCCTTTTGCTTAGAAATCTAATGCGTCGCAGATCTCTCTACAGGTGTTATACTAGCGTCACACACCTATTGCAGTAAAACTTTGATTCTAGTTCCAAAAAGTCGCAAAAACCTAACCGCATGAGTTCGTATCGGTGACGATGGATGCTACCGTTACCGCGCTTTTTTCTTCACCACAGAGTATTGGAACAAATCGTCATGACGTCTCATTTGCTGCGCCTAATTGGCGATGACATCTGTTCGCCTAGCCGGTTCTGTCCAACTCGGCCGGGACAGATCAGCCGCTGTGTTGACAGCTTTTCTGTCGTCACCTGTGTGTTTGCTCTCGTACCCGACGCGATGCATGGTCGGCGGAACGGCTCAACTTCTGCCTACTATGGGTTGTAGTGGGGTACTCCTCATCGATGTTAGAGCGCAGGATACTCGATAAAGCAGTGTTGCCGCACATTCCCGCGAAAGTGCGCAACCATTTTCTCAAGCAGATTTTGCCTTTCTCGATAAGAATTATCGTGGATTATTCATCTCAGAGGCCGCAAGTTTTTCCTGAAGAGTATAGTCAAAAGCAAATAACTATTGGAAGATTTTGCTGAATGTCGGAGCACCCTTTATACACGACTTCAGCGGACACCTGTTCCTAATACCGCACTCCTACGTTTAAAAAGAGGACCATTTTGTCTATTGCTAGAGCATAGCATTGCCAAGCAGGCCAGGAATCTTAGACGATTTTGGAAAGGATTGGCAGCTGAGCTGGTTTCTGTCCCTTGCATCTTTTCTGACGCCAAAATATCACTTAATGAATCAATTACACCGGTGGGAAATAGGAAGTTCTGCAGAAACGTTACAGATTTTGAATAAAAATTTGCAGACCTTTTCAGCAGCAAATTGCGGCCTGAGGCTGCGTAAAAAACAGCCAAAAGGCAGGCATATGTAAACAGTTGGAGCAGGTTTTTAAGCGGACATGTCACGTTTCCCAGCCTGAACGGATCATCTCGACGATCACGTTCTGGCCTTAATTCGCCTTCCTCTGGAACTAGGCAACGATCAGAGTTTTTCACGAAAGACAATTACGAATCATTTATATATCTACATTCCCGAACATCTGATTTCTACAGCATCAAAAGGGAACTTGAGGCAGCTGCTTTAACTTAAATTTGCACATATCGTGAGAGATGAGAGACCGGCGAGAATAACTAAACATTCTGCGCTGGACGTGTACCTTATCTATCTATCGGCGGGATTTGTAACTGCGGTCAGTCCTTCGGTAGTTCTTTTACGCCTGTGTAGAATTAGAGGCAAAACGGAAAAAACCATCTTCCTCCATTACCTGAGATCAGCTTTGTAAGATGCAGAAGAGAAATTCAATTTCTTTTTGCTAGGAGAAAGGTTGCAGTGAATTTTGGTTCCACTTCGACTCGAAGGGATAAGGCGATTTTTTATTCCCTCGTATAATCGCTTTTTTAAAACTCTTCTTACTTCTACATTAGTTTCGCGCAAATCTGTAAAGCATTTGCAGTTTGTATTCAGGACATTTGATTGTACGCTTAGGTTCTGCGATCAGTAATTCTATTATCAGTTTTCATGGCTATTCTATGAGATATTCTTACTTAGCTGCGAAGTTCTGCTCTAAAATCAATTTTACAGGAGATACGCACGCCAGCTGTGGACGAGACGAAGGAGGCACTGCTCCGAGAGAACGAGGCCTTGCGACGGGAGCTGCTCGAGAAGGACGAGCTGATCTCGTCCCTCCGGCAGCAGATCGCGGCGCAGCACCGCTGACGGTGTGTCCTTGTCAAAATGACGTTGTCTTTCTGGTTCTGATCTCAATCCATTCAAGTGAAACGACGATCTCTGGGTAACATGTGATTTGTTCATTTTTTCTGTAATTTGATTTACTTCTGCTGTGCCCTAGCCGTAACTATTTACCGGTGGGGATGTTTTATCCCTATTTCAATTTGTGCAGTTTCGTGATCTAGGTACTTGAGAATTTAGATGATGTTTGAGAGATAAATATTTGTTTGCTTCAAATCGTGGTAACTTAAGTAGTATTCAAGCACGCCATTTGATCTACAGGTTCATTCCATGGTATCCATAGCATTTAGAGAGGAGTTCAATCTCTGTCAAAGTATTATGATGTTTCAAGCGAAGGCTGGGACAGGGAAGTCCGAGATAGAATCCACATTGCATTCAATGACGTGATTTTTAAAACGATTTGCAAGTTCTTCATACAATCTCAATATGCGACAAAAGACAAAATAAGACAAAATACTAAAAGAGTGAGTTGACTGAAGTACGTAGTAAACAAGCCTGAGAGGCAGGCTAACGCGAGACCTGAGACTTTTTTGTAGGCTCTCTTTGCTCATACTACGATTTCTATACTGTGTTCCTCGTTAAGGATCATTTTCGATTTTTTTTGCCGATCAACCTGAACAAATGCGAGCGTTTTTAAGTCAGAATAAGGAGAGTTAGGAGACTGGCGTGCTACGAGCAGACTTTAGAGGCAATACGATTAAAGCGACTAAAAATTTTTTAAAAATTTTTGCTACTAATGCGTTCCTCTCTAGATGATTAGAAAGAGTGCAGGATATTCTGTGTCATTTCTTCGTTCATTCCACAGAGTACATTCTCACGAGGAAGGTAACCTTAGCATAGTGTATATCTGCAAAAATGGTACACACAGGCGAATTGTTCACGCCTTCTTTAGTAATATATCAAAAAATCTTGACCCGAATATTAGATATGGAAGAGTTATAAGGGTTCAACGATTCTCAGACTACAGTGTCTCATAATGATAGAAACTCCCGTTAAAATGGCTGCTAGCCCATATGGGGAAGATTCATGTCCCTAATACTAACTCTTAGGCTCAGACCTTTGCAGGCGTTGGCTTTTTGTATATAGAATATTTCCACACTAACTAGCAGCCACTTTATCAGTAATTTTCACTACTATGTAGCAGTATCCTCTGTTAACTTTGAACACCTGTTACTCGTCCGTACTAATCTTTCTGGTCCAGGTTTCTTGATATGTTACTAAAGAGAACGCAAGCAGTTCCCTATATAGACCATTTTTGCAGATCGACACTACGTTAAGGTAAGCTCTATGATCAGATCAGTTGGAGTGAGCTAGACGCCCAACCGTTTTTGCAAGGCCTATGGGAGTGATAGGGTTCGGAGAATTTATATATTAGGTTGAGCAGAAGGTCTTCTCATGCTCTACCTGTAGCAATTTCTCTAGTTATAAAAAGGACAGCATTTTATCGAGAAAGTGCTTATCGATTACTATCTAATATTACGTTTTTTGCCGAGAAATATTTGATGGTTTCAGAAAAAATTCAACATACTATATAAGGTTCTCCACTTCTAACGGTAATTAGGCCGTACGTTTTACTCGAGCTGCAAACGATAGAAATGAGACCGTATTTGTGTTAGTGCATGCATATTATGCACTGATATTCGAATTAATTTCATCGAATATTCGAGTATTCGAATAATCGAATTCTTGGACTTTTCGAATTATTCGAATATTCGAATAGGCGAAATCTCGAATTATTTGAATATTCGTTCGAAAATATTCTTTCAAATAGCAACGTATAATACATATCCAAAGACCACCAAGAGACTAATTCCAGATATGGTATGAGCTCATTCGTTATTGTTAGGCATTCGCGTTTTCGATTCACTCCTGGATTTTAGTGCTTATCAGAAACGCCTCCAAACTTTTTCGGGCTGCAGTGTTGCTTTCTTCCGCAATGATGGTAACTAATATCTCAAAATCGGCTCCGCTATCGTAAGCTTCCCTATGATTACCTAGCACGCTGGGCCGTCTTTGTTTCGCTTTTCCATCAAGATGTTCTTTTATTCTTAAACATACTAGTCTGGCCATTTCTCCTACGTATTCTTCGTTGCACCGCTTGCATTTCATCAAATAAACTACACCCGTAATCATACAATCCCCTTCTTTGCTGTATGGGCAGATCTTGCAGTTTCGGGTGGTATACAGCCTATTACACAGGCGAATCTTTCGATTTTGCTTGGTGGGATATCCACCGATGAAACACAGCCGTTTAGCAGAGCCTGCTGTTTAAACATCCCCCATGACTACAGTTTCCTCGTCTGAGACGTATGGAATGCAAAACCTGTCATCTCTGCCATCGGCGATGTTCTCTACTGTCTGTAAAATAAACCTCCCATTACGTCTTCTGTTGAACTCTGTGTTCTCTTCCTCTACTCCACTAGAAACTTCAAGGGCAGTGCGAAACATATTTCGTAGAGCGGCCCGCCTTAGTTTGCTGAGCTGTGCTGATAAGTAATGTACAGTGCTGGGATGCTGAAACTTTGTGCAAACGAAAACTGTGGTTTGGCCTAGCAACAACTGATTCAGAATGAAGCATAAACGATAAATACAAAGGAAACTTTTTAAAATCTGTTGATGAATCACTTGCAGTGCGTCCCGCAACGAATGTTCTGTGCTCACTAAAGTACATGTGCACTTTGATGCCTTATCTATGTATGTAGTAATCGGCTCAAGGTGTTGGTAACGGACTTTTTCTCAACACCTTTCAAGCGATAAGCTATGAAATTTACATGGATGAGTTCAGAATGACGACCAGATGTGCACTACGTTTTTATTTTTCCTTATCACTTCCAAAAAAGGCATGTTCCAAAATAGCACTTTTTTCTTCTTTCTGAAGAATAGGCCGCTTGGTTGTTTACCAAATTAGCTGTGTTCGCTTTCAAATATCAGTGTTGGTCTAACACTATAGAGTCAGTATGCAGTAAACGCACAACCGGACTCTTAATGGGTAGTGATTTAGCCTGGCAGAGATAAAGGCAAGGAACCGTCTAGCTGTGTCTTTTCAAGGAGACCTTAGATTTGCATTTTGTAGGTTGCAATATCTAATTTTCTCACACAGTACGCCATCTTTTTCTTTAGTCTTCAGCTTGGTGAAGGAAAGCTTGCATTTGTTCGGAGTAGTCAGTAACGTTACTCGAAAAGCGCAGGCTTCGCTACGAGAATCTTAGGTGGATTTCCAAAAGTGTGAGCAAAGAAAGCTACAGAAAAGTCAGAGGTCCGGCGGCTTGCCGACCGCGGAAAGGTTACTTTTCAAATCTGCACTGCTTTTTCCCGAAAAGTAAAGCTTCCATACCTCTCTTTGAAGATAATGGATTTCTTTTAGATAAATGGGAGGAAATGGCTGTGTAATTTCTTTTAAAAATGTCGAAACTACGAACCTGTCACATTAATGCCTTAAAACTCATGGATAGCATCTCCCTTCCTACTGCTTACGTTTATTACAAATTCATTTTTTCGGCTTATTAACTAGAATTAGCAGAAAATGATTATTGCATTCTTCGAGAAAACCACAAAGTGGTTGTAGAAGTGCGAGCGAAGCGAGCACCCCAAAAGAGTTTGAGGTCCGGCGTAGCCGGAATCTCAGACTCGTTCTATGTAACCTCTTCACTCATTTATACTATTTCTACTCTACATCTGTATCGACTCGATATTGTGAAAATCCTTAAGCCGTCAGATTTGTTCTACCTCCTACTCGCGCAGCAGACGGCTGATCCAGCGCCGTCCCACATTTTTGTGTACTCTTGTGCAGTTTTTTTGCAGATAAATTTTTGTAAATACTCGCGCATATTACACTTTAGACTTCTTCAACCCTAAGCAAAAATCCAATACATCCAAAAGACGTCAAAATCACCATAAAACCAACCGATATAAAAATTACAAGCATTGATTTTCAAGGTTTGCTTAACACGTAAAAACAATCGCCGATTTCGGAGTCATCATTTATTCATTGGAATCTTGGTTAGCCAAATAAAATTTTCATGAATCCCAGTCCTGAATGTTTTGAATGTTTTTGCTGCTCGATTTACTTTACCATTCAGTCGACTGAGCTAACTGAGAAAGGTGGAACCTTGACCTAAGGGTATGAAACTCAGTGATCTGTGAGGCTGAAAAAGTACTAAAAGCCAGCGGAGCATTGCCGCGAAGCGGTCCGAATCCGCCGGTAAACTGCTAAATAGAACAGCTGCAATGCCAACTGATATCCAGTGTCCATTCTGACTTCAGTACCTTGGTACGTAATGAACACAAATTACAGGGAAGCGCGTATTTCATGAGTGGGAATCTGCAACTCTCTATAGTGCTGGATGGATTGGAATTCTAACATTTTCAGCGGATCGGAATTTTGCTTAGAACATTGCTCATTTCTATCATTGCAGAATAAATTGCTTAACGACACCTTGGTGAATAAAAGTATATGTCGCATGATATGCAAGATTGAATTTTTTAAAGGCTTGCACGGTTAATATCGCTTTTGTACAACGTAGCAGCATCATTATGGAAGAAAACTTCTAAACTGGGGGAACGGGGCCTCGTTCCGATGCCTCGCTCTTAATTTTGCTGTTCACACCAATTCAAGAACGCTTTCTGCGATAGCGATGCCATCTCAGGCAGAAACGGCGTCAATCGATGCAAAACAGAAGAATGGATGCACAACTGAAGTGGAATCCATGCAAAACACGTTTCAGACGGACCGGGTTTTGCATGGCTGTGCATGTGGTAATCAGCATATTTGTACATATCGATTCATGCAGAATGGAAGTTTATTTCGTGCAAAACACGGTTCCTGGGTTTTCTGGGACCGGGTCTGTTCTAGGTCCTTTTAAGTGTCCTAACGTGTCGCACGTGTAGAAATTGTTCACAGTGAAATAAGAATGAAATTATCTCACCAGCCGAGCATCAGCAGAGTTCATTGTAAAGCACTGATAGTAGCTCTAAGTTTCCGGTCAGGGCGTAGGATGGGAACACATCTGTCGGACGCTGTACGCGCGCAGACAAGCATGCGTACCGTCCGTCTGGTGTGACGCCGTACGGCATTTACGCCGTTAAGTGTGCGTATGGCCCGTCAGGGGTACTGACTGTCTAGCCTGCGCGCTGTACGGCATGTGAGCCATCTGGCGATACAATAGAAAACTTCCTTTTCCCCGTCACAGTGCCATCATATTAGGTTTCTAATCAAATCTTCACCATCCGTAGCACTTCCTTCGTACTCCTCTAAAACTTCATTCTAAGTTGTTCGCGTTAGGTAAGGCATGCAGTAGTTCTCTTCCTTGCGCATGAATTACAGTATCGAATCGACCGCAATACGTGTGATGTTGCGTTACATGCAACTTGCTCCACGATTCTCCGCATATTTTTTTTCGAATTTTCTCATGCTGTGTCAGTTTCCAACATTCTATGTTTTGCTATGATTGTCGTTTCAGTAGTGTAGCATTTTGTTCTCGACTCTGCAGTCGATGAACCAATTATGCATCTAAGCCCCTTTTTTCCATGTTTTGTTAGGCTCGTGCTTTACTGTATAGCTGCCTATGTCGAGTTTAGTTGCTTGTTTTTTGCTTTCCTGACCTTCAAACGCATTAGGTGGCATTAATTCCTTGTGTGAATTACATTCTAAATTACTGACCCTATTGCCACTCTTCCCAACTGCTAGCTCACTACTTCCCGCTTCCAAATTCCGGTTAATTTCGATTCCGGTGTCTTGTCGCTTCTCATTTCCGGCTTCCGTCTCCGTAGTTCTCCAATCTAATTCTGCCGGCCTTGATCAGGAAGAACTTCCTTTTGTTTCTGACTTCCTACTTCCTTTTTCTCTAGAAACAAGTATGAGGCCTTGTTGATGCCATCACCTACAATACGACTTGTACTTCTGAAAAACTAAGACATTTACTGCCACTCTGCCACGGTAGACTCATAATTTTATAAGAATTTATACTGAAAGTTTAAGATTTTATGGTAAACGGGGTCAGTATAACCTGGAAATTTCTTCTTTCGAAATATTTTCTCTTTTTAATGTTTCTATATGAGAAACAGTTGCGGCTATGAATCGTAACACGCACCTCGCGCACGTACTCCGACAAGAAAATCTGTGCAACACTGAGAGTTCCGCTGTTGTCTGATCTAAGGCTTTTTTGAGGTTCACAAGTCGTTTGCACTTTAGTAAGCACACTCTGATTTCGTGAAAGCGCATCGATCATGTCGAGGAAGCTCATCGAACAAGAACAAATGTACGCGTTTTATTACCAAGTAAGGAAGAAGGAAGAAAGCTGGTTTATACAAAATTTGAACTCGTAAGTGTAGACTCCGTCATCCTATTTTTTAAAATTCGCGGCCAATGCAGTAAGTTTTCTCGTTTTGATGACAATCACCTATACTTTCCAGCTGGAAAACTGAGTGTATACTGCATATGTAGTGCTAATTTTATGCTAATAATGCTACTTGATAAGGAACATGATCAGTTTGGTAAACACAGATCGTCTACTTCCTTTAAAGAAAAAAATGTGCCATTTGAAGTCGATTTTTTGGAAAGCGATAAGAAAAAAGCAAAAAGTAGCGCACATTCAGCTATCATTCTGAGCTCTACTGCATTAATTTCACAGCTTATCGCTAGAGAGTGCCGAGAAAAGTAGAAGCGACCTCGGACTTTCCAAGGTACTCCGCTTCGTCCGCAGTTTTACACCTAAACTACGTTCCTGGCAAAACGTGAGGATCTGAGTAACCTCATCGAAAAAAGTGGTTGAATCCTCTCCATGAAGTTGCACCAAATATCCTCTTCTCCAGGGATTTCACAGTTCAAATCGGGAAAAATCCA
>KN551457.1:34319-51910 GCA_000797555.1 Oesophagostomum dentatum | reverse complement strand
TGTATATTTATTAATATTTTTATGAGTGAACATGAAGAGAAAATAAACATCTATTTTTGAATGTATTTTTGTTGATCTTCATCGCTCAACTCAGTCTTCAGTTTTCCATCATTGGCTGTATAAAGAGCAAATTTTTCAGAATCAGTCCAGTGGACACGAATTGAGGGTAGGGAGGGAAAAGTTATGCAAAACTGTTTATTTCTAAAGATTCTTAAGAAATTCTCTCAGTTAAGGTTCCTCATCAATTGGAGTACTAGTGCTCGTGTCATACATCTTTAGTTTCCTACTATCCGACATTAAAATTAAGATGCAAGTGGGTGTGAGGAAAAAGTTCTTCTTCCTCTTAAGAACGAGCGAAAATGATTTGAAATGAGTCCGAAAATGACTTCAATAGCTGAGCAAAAATTTCGGAAATTAGATTCGAGAAATTGCGTCGTTTTGCAATATACGACCTTTCCAGTATATCACGTTATTTAATTTACTTTTTGTCCCTGCAAGTTGTCGTATTTGCAACAGAATCTGTTACCCAAAGTTTCGAAATTCACGTTACTGTCATACCTGCAGCTTATTCTGCAGTTTTCTAAGGACCTATTCAGCATAGAGGCTAAGATGAAGCGAATATTTGTGTCAGTTAATGAATTCTTGTATATGTTTACTAGTAGTGTTTCATTTCACGCTAACGAAAACTGTGTATTGCTTCAATAAGAGGCAAAGATATCCTGCCCGGAAACGAAAAATTATATGAAAACAAAAAAGCATGTTTATCTTTCGTGATTTTTTCTGTCTAACTCTCTATACTAATATATAGACATTTTGTGTAGTAGAATTTTACGTTGTAATTACCTAAGAATTTTCATCAGCAGTCTAATGAGACTTTTTTCATAGCCTTGCATTGTGCAGCAGCAGTTTATGAGTGCGCGATAAATCCCAGTATTATTCGTTAACCAGAGCTTAACCAAGAGAACTCATCGTAATCTAAATGTTGTATAAAGGTAATGAAAACTAACAACACACAATGGGACCCGAACCTGACTACTTCTCACAGGTCTTGCAGCGCCCAGACGTCCAAACCAGTACACCACGGACTCTTAGCGAGACTACGAGAAAACGTGACAAGAGAGGAGCACAGCATGGCTACGATCTCCCCACAACCAGTATCCAAAAAGCCTGTCTTATAACATGACGACAGTTTACCTAGCTGCCGGTTAAATTTTCCGCACAACTGCCAGTCGTGGTCAAATTGCTATCACTCCAGAAAAAACTCATTCTAACGGAGCAAGCAGGAATAAGGAACTAGGTAGGGACGCATTTTTCAATTAAAAGGACAAAGTAGAACCCGAATTAAAGAAGGAACGCGAAGAAAAAGTAGAAGAACTTTTCTCGCCATGTTAGTATCTAAATAACAGGTTGAATACTTAATTTTTGTACCTACTGCTAACATTCTATTCGTTTCTTCAACAATAAATGGACTCATAGATATGCTTTGCTGGTTTTCACTGTTTTCAATGATTTTTCGAGCACCTTGAGCTTTCCTTAAGAGCTAGCCAATACAGTCCATTAGACAAGCTTGAAAGGGACTAATCATCGTGGAACAGTAAGTTTTTCTCTTGAATCTTCTTTGCATTATAAATCCATTCATAACTTCTTGAAGGACATCTCTCAGAATAATATTAGCGACTCGTTTGGAATAACGAGCATGTTCCGTTCCTTGCGTTAGGTGAAAAGGAGCAGCACAAATGACGAAGTAGAAGAAAAGCGACTAAAACATCCAGAAAACCTGTGTCGGCTGCATGACATCACCATATTGATCCACTACGGCACTACGGTACTGTACACTATCTAGTCCGTAAGGACTAGATAGCCGTCACAGTCGAGCACTCTTGCGTTGCGTTGCCATTCTTCGCAGAGACTGAAACACTTACCTTTCTCGTATTGTTACGAAGTAAAGTTACTATTTAGATGACCCTCATACTCATCTTCGAGGAAGCTTCACTGGAATCCGGCTCGATGCTACTTTCAAACTTCAGGTAAGTCTGTTAGGACGCCACGGATGTCAGCTATTGTGGAGAAAATGGAGTCCATGTCAGAATGATCACCATATCTCAAGTGGCTTCAACTTATCGTTTGCCCTTCCCCTTTTGTCTA
The DNA here is from genome assembly GCA_000797555.1 of Oesophagostomum dentatum. NCBI lineage: Eukaryota > Metazoa > Nematoda > Chromadorea > Rhabditida > Strongylidae > Oesophagostomum > Oesophagostomum dentatum. The sequence continues at coordinate 49,765 of KN551457.1, read as the reverse complement.
CCCATGTATATTTTTTATAAAATAAATATTTGTACCACATGTACGTATTACTACTATCGGTATAACACATGTATCATCTAGGTTGCACCCCAGGCTTCAGCTTAGGCCTGATCCTTCTATGGACTACTAAAGCTGAGTGTCTAATCGAAAGTTATGCAATTTATTTTACTACTGCAGAAAGAACTTCCTTAGAGTACTGTACATTGCAGTGACTACTTTTGCAGCTGCAAGTAAACAAAACCCATTTTTGTATCCAGTACGGTTGTATCCTCAGCAGGATTGTGGCCTGGAAGTGATATCGAATTTCCGATTTTTGCTAAAAACAACGCGTGTGTTCAGCACTAGTATGGATACAAAAAATACAGCCAGTTCGGAGTATTGCGACGTCAATGAAGCTATTCTTTTTGATTCAACATGTTTTTGAACGTCTGTGCAAATGGCGGCGACGGAGATCTAAGGGTATAGAACCGAGATATTTTTGATGTAAAGAATGATGAAACTTGCAAATCACTCTTTCTAAAAATTCCCAAAGAAGCGATTCAGATATGTTTTTAAAAGATTACTCTTGCCTGCAGCGGCTGTCGTTTTAGCGCCTCGTAACAAAATCGCCGCCTATCTAGATCATCGCTTTGCAGTATACTACAGTATTCCTCTCGGGATTGTACCGTCTGCATTCCGACAGCGGCACAAGTTCTATGTTTTTAAATTATTTTTTTATTAAATGTAGTGTCAACCCGTATGTAATCAAGGGAACAAGTCTATCCTTCCGCGTCTACCTGAAAAAGAATTTGAACTGTAAACAGCAATTCCGCCTCTCCAAAGTTTTAGATGCTTGTACAGAGCAAGCTCACGTATGTTCTGGTTTTGAAATGAACGTTTTTAATATTTGATATACCACCTGTACAAGTTCATTGGCATAGCAGCAGAGAAAAGCAACAACGTCGTACGACAACATACTGGAGATAGGGAAGCGATGTAAGACGGCAAAGTGTGGTGGTGGGTCAGGTCCCTGCAGGCGGATGAAGTCTGGAGTCGATACTGCTGCAAATGTTGCTCCTGATGTTGCTTCTCCGGATATTAACATAATGCGCTCACCAATATCAAGTTAGAGATTCCAGCGCGAGACAATCGAGGTGCTATGAATACATGCTCGAAATTCATAAACAAATTTTGAACAATATTAACCGAAAACTTTGGCTGTACCTTCATCATATATCATAGCCATGGGAGGGTATTCTTCGTTGTTGTTCAGTACATTATTTGCATTCAGTTGTGAAGCCGTCACTGCCTTTATAGATTCTGAAAAAGACCATATGTCTATTCTACTAGCAATAGACTGCATTAACAACTGTTCGTAGTATGCCGTGTCCTCGTTTCCTTGAAGCAAGCTGACTGTCTGTCGAGTAACATCTGAGGACAACGTTAAAAACTGTAAGACACGTTGTAAGTGCGCCTTTGAGCTACGGCTTTCTTTGTCGTTTGAATACTGTTAAATTAGTCTATACGTAGAAAGGAGGCGTTTGATGGCGTAGAATGATTGAATTTTGCATCATTTTCAGGCCCGTAAAAAAGACGGCCATGTACAAACCTTGCGCCAACAAACTTGCTCACTAACTTTGTAATAGAACAATTGGTACAAATGCAGTAACAGCCTTTAACAGTCTTTTATGTCTTTAGAAATCTTTGGAGACACACTTTACTTCCCCAACTTAACTTCCATTATATTCCGTGAACCGCATGCAAGACTTCCAGATTTACTTTCTTAGCTATAGTTCGGGGAACTTTACCGAAATGGGGTAAATTAACTAAGGCTGTGTCCGATTATTGTATTGTAAAGAATTCTCCGCATCGAACATATTCGTTCTATGGGAGCTAACCCTCTCTCTGTTCCTCTAACATCTGTTGGTATGTGAGTGCGTGACTGATGCATGAAAACTCCAGCGTTACTGGGTGATTTTTAATCATGCTGCGCTCTTAAACAAATTACATTGATGACAATCATGTTTCTTGAAAAACATCATTCAGCGTTTTCTTTATAGTGCCTCCAGTTCCTATGGCTTTTGGTTTTCCTCTTGTAATCAGTTGATTATTATTATCGTTGTTCTATTTGAAAAGATGCGATATTAGGTATATTGGGTTGTTCAAAAAGTTTCCTACCGCTTTGCGATCATGTGATGTCCACGAGCCATATCTCCATGTCTTCCCAATGCCGTGGCCGCACTTGGCCAGCTATGGTGGTGTAACGGCCCTCGAGTTCTTCTGCCAATTCACGGGTGTTATGCAGGGAATCCTTTTGAACTAGCTCCAGAAGGCGCTCCTCATCCACTGCAACTGCCATTCGAGACGACGGTTGGTCCTACAAGTTAAAGTCCCCCTTCTTGAACTTCCCGAACCAAACTTTTGCTGTATCGTAGGAGACAATGGAAGGACTCATCGCATCACGCATGCTATTTACCGCGACTCCTGCGCTGCCTTTCTATCTGAACTCGTAAAGCCAGAAGCAGTCGAACTTGCAGTCAAGAGCGATGTTTCCTGCTGTAGTTATACTGTAATATCACGACAATATTGATGTATGTAGGCCATAGGTATTATAGAAGGGAGGTTCCAGAACGTCTTTCAAAAATCTTGCGAAATGCCAAGCTGAGTGGCGGGAAAGTTTTTGAACAATCCTATGTATGTAATTTAGAAATGTGAAATCAGCAGTCATTCTTCAGTACAGAGGCAGAATATTGTTTTCAACTGCTCTCGGAATGCGTCGAAGCTCCAATTCAAAAAACTCACGTTCACGCTGCACTAGTGTCAGAATTATACTGCACAAAGTAAAGTGCAAGATCGGTGATGCCTAATGGCTGCAGGGTAAACAAGCTCAGCCGTAATATGTAACTGTGAATTTTGAATTTCTCTCTATCTGCTAATGTACCTGTTGCACACTCTGGAACATATAGAATAGATTATCGTATTCTCTGTGTTTTCGTACCATTTCTCCGCTATTTGTCTCTATAAAGCATTTTCATTTCTGGAGTGTATGAGTGAAATGTGCTTTTTCGACATTTACGCTACTCATAAGGAGTCCAAAAAGGCGTCTTACGCTACTCTCATTTCTGAGTAATTGAGGGCATGCGTGGTTAAGATTTGTCAGCGGACCTTATTGTATTGTTACTCAACTGTACGTAGTGCAACGCACTTGCAGAATTGTTCTTTCCAAGGAATTCAAATATAGAATAGGCACAATTAGGCTGAATTGTAGGATGGCTGACAAATCACGCGAGTTACATTTAACTGATAGTTCTTTCCAGCCTTTGCATTTCTGCTCCTCTGTGTGGAGTGCCTAACCGATGTACAAGGCTTCATGCCGTTCAAGCTTCATGCCCACAACTCGCTACCGCGACCTGCGTGCGATTTCTTCCCGCTCAAAATGAGCAGTAAGGAGTCAGTAAAGAAAAAAATGAAGTGACGACTCTCAGTTTGATTATATGACAATTATGAGACTTATATAGGAGACACAGAAACACAGTAAGTATAGATAAGGTGGACATGTGAAGGAGGTTTTAGCAAGATGGTGACAACGCATATTTTGGCATGTCTATCGCGCAAGACAGCGGCATTCGCGTGCTGGAGCGACACATAGGTGAGCATAGGATAAGTAGTATTCTTCACTGTTTTTCTAAGACTGCCAGTTTACGATTACAAAATCATCCATATTACTTCTGGTAACATGGATAATGTTGAAGCCAGTCTTGAAGTTCGTTTTGAACTTCAAGAATGGCTTCACTATTATCCACGTAACCGAGTTTTGGACAGCGACAGCAAGGAAAAAGACGAGTTTGATGTTTCCAGCCAGCTCCAACTACAGACCTTCCCCTTCGAAGACGACAATTCATACGCAGAGGACAGTGAGTATGTTGGTGAACGTGAAAACGTCTCTTGAACAACGCATGCTGGCATTTATAACAGATGGGTACTCGAAAGTACTGTTATCTTGGAGAATTCTCCAGTTTCAAGAGACAAGATAAGGACCACCGATTTCAAACATGACTTGGTTACATCATTTCTGGGTAAGAAGGCTGAATCGGTTCTCTATTTCAATGGTTCAATCATTCCACAGTAGGGCCGAAGATAAAAAAGGAAGCAGGAATCGCCTCAATGGGGCAGGCTCGCATCGTTACGCTTGACCTTGCTTGTGTCATCTGATGGTAAGAGACCTTTTTGCAGTACCAGCTAAGCAATACACTTCGAAATTTACATGACTGAGCTCAGAGTTGTAGCCAATTGTGTAATATGTGTAATAATTAACTTTTCTTATGGCCTTCGAAGTAAATCTGCTTGTATCTCTGAGAGATATACCGTCTTCGTACCTATCGAAATAAGTGTTTGTTTCTATTATGTATAGAAAAGTTTTTGAACAACTTAATAGAACTGCTACTTACCTTTAGAATTTATTTTAGCACTTCAGAGAAACAGCTGCAATAGCAATTCACGAATAAAGTGCACACGGTATCGCAGTATAAACACGATGGTTACATGAGCTGTTCGTGCTACAGATATTGTAAGCATTTGTACTTACTTGACGTTTCAGTGCTGCGAGGTAAAAACAAGGCGGCAAATTATAAAAATTTTAGTACTTTCGAATGCCGGGTGTTGCTGGCTTGTGCGTGCTCTGAAAAACCTTCTTTGAGATCACGACTCCCAAAATATTTGCATAATAATTACATCCATATATAACGTCATCAGTCAGCATAAGCTACGAAGGGATATTTCATAGTTACAAATTGTCGAATGACGTGTGTAAAGAACGTGATGTTACCAATAGATGCTAAATGATTTGCTATTAAAAGCAGTTCTCAAAAGTGGAACTATTGCTACTGCTATTATCTTAACGAGATATCCTCATTTAAAACAGCGAGGAGGAGATAATTCAGAAATTCAGAAAGCCGAAAAAAATCCGCTCTTTGCTGGGGAGGAAGAAGATATCGAGGAGTTAACGTCCGAAGAGACATATACAAACGAGAAGGTTTGAGTTTGTAATAAATCAAACGAGAGGTGCCTTTTAACTTGAAAACTTTAGTCCTCCGCTTCTTTATGCAAATGATTAAAGGTGTACGTTTTCTTCATCTCTGTTTTCTCTATTTCATATTGTATGCAGCAGATAATAGCGGTGGTGTGCAATTTTTTCTTCAAAATTCAGATAAACAGTCACCTTTTTCCATTGTATCGTGCAGAACCGTAGTTCCTTTTGAAGTCCTAATAATCGCCTCTGCCACTGTTAACCAGCTTACTCTACTTTATTTCCAGTGGTAATGCTGTGAAATTCACATGGTTTAGTTGAGAATGGTGTTTTTTTTTTGCGAAATATGCAGAGCATCTTTGTTCAAAATTGAATCTTCCCCTACTGCTCGGAAATGTTTAGTATATTTATTATTTACTACCTGGAAGCTCTAATGTTTGCAGTGAAGTGAAACGTTCGTTTGTCATTTTAAAGTCAGCATGCAGTGTACATCTCGCTCATATCCAGTGAATGCTTTTCAGTGAAATCGAGGAGAATCCTGAAAGGACGGGCAGTTTAGTGTACTTGGACTAAAGTTCCTAGAATGTACACCATTTCCACTTTCGTTACATAGCTCGGTAAAACTTTCCATCTGTTCATATCATTCAGTGGTTATTCGAACAATTTTTTTTGCCATAAGAATTATAGTGCCGTCTTAAAAATACAGCAAAGCGAGAATCTCGAAAAATTTGTAGATCCCGCATAAGCCGCACTCTCGTGCTTGTACTGTTGGTGCAAGTAGGCCAATAAAGAACTCCTTGGCTTTGGTATGAATAGCTTGCTGCTCCTGTTATGGCGGAGAATAACGTATGACAAGACATCTTCGAACGCTGCCTCTCAAGCAGCAGTAACGGAAACTTTGTGAAGTACTAAGTGGAGTACTCTCCAAATATTTTGACCTCATAAATACATTGAAAAATCATTATTTATGAAAACACAATTAAAGTGACCATAACATCATTTTTCCGCAAAGTTGATACGTCAGGGCTAAAAGTGATTCTAAAAATAGTAGAATGGAGCTTTTCAGCTACAATATAGTGGCAGCCATTTACAAAAATAAATTATGACGCAGTTCTAAAATGGATTTCCAATTTTACATCATTTCCGTGAATATTACGAGAAAAGATTGAATGCACTAGGATTGTAGATGTTACAGAGTTATAAGAGTCTTCTCGCGCAGATCTCTCTAAGAATAATGCATGGAGGATGTGGAGGATCAGAGCAAACTAATTACTACCATTCATTCTTAAGATGAAGCGAAACGTATATCCAATATAGAGTATACATGTGTAGAACGAAGAAAAATCCAATGTTTTGAAATTCCCTGGATTTGCTTCACACATCGTAGTACAAGTACTTTTTTGTATTTTGGTACACTATAATGGAGTATAGAACAAACAAATAAAAATAAATAAATAAAAGCACTGATAAAACTGTAATATCATTTTCCCATGATGCGATAGTAGAAACTGAGCGGTGGAGATATAACTTGAAGCGGAAGAGCACACAGAAGAGTGAATTCAAAGGAAGTAATCACTCTTTACTTGAAAATCAGTATCAATATATGCAATCAATATACAATATTCGTCGCAATGTAAACACTGTATTCAAACAATTTTGCATAAGTGCTCGTTCGGAGGGAGGAGGGACTCGTAAAGTTAGCCAAATTAATATACTGAAGAACTTACGCTAGGAAAAAGAAATTTAGCTGTAGCAGTATGCAAACCTAACTTGCCTTGCATGAGCACTTCATTTGGGCAGGTCTGCTGGTTTGATTATTTAGCTTTCAGGAGAAGTCGCCATCATCCCGCTATCAGGTGTTAAGCTCACAGTTTTCTTCAGTTATCCTTGCTGTTTCGGTACTCATATTCTGACTTTATTCTACCGTTTTCAACATTCCAATCAACAGATATTCATTCTTGTCTTACATTTTGGCTTCTTTTCGGATAAGCGTTCACCACAGCAATTTCATTTTTATGTCGTTAAGATTAAGGTTATTGAAACGAAACTACATGCTTTTTTGTTCTTGACGTGTGCTCGTTCATGTGTGCTCGAACTCCGAACTACTGCTTGTGGAACGCAAACGTCTTCGTACCCGCATATAGTTAGCTCTCTCACCGTTGAGAAGGAAGCAAAAATTCCCATATCTGTCGCAAAGCAAAACCTTAGTTTAATGTTTTACGTTTCTAGGGCGATATTTCAATGATATTCAATTGCTCAATAATGGAAAACACCTCAATAATAGAAAAATTCCTCAACAATTTTTAATTCAGCCTCCAACCATTTTGCAAGATTGATTCAACATTTTCTTTTCTTATGTTCAGTATGTTTTTGGTATTTATCAGTTTGTCACGTGCATAAACAACACTTATTGATTGGTCACTCCATGAACTTCGGTAATTATCAGTTACTTTTTGTAATCTACTTGTTGATCTATTTGAATTTCGTAGTAAGTGTTCGCTTTGGTTATTCCATTCTGCAGTATTTGACTAAATTGTTCAGTATCTGATGCTGCCTGTTTTGAACTTTTCCTGTATAGTGTTCACTTGAACTGTTTCATTATGCTATAAGAGTGCCGCCGGTAGTCTCTATTCTCTTGATCCTTGATGCTCACGCTTGCCATTGCACTGTTTTGAAGTCGCATTGATACCGAACACTTCATCGCCTATCGCACTAGCTGAGATAAGTTCTGAACCCGTTACAGGTGTACGATTGGCATGCAACAGTCCACGCACACCTGAAAACAATATCTTATCTAAACGTTTAAATGCTACTAAGAAGCTTTGTGCATGACGCACCAGCTTTGAAGATTACATTTTCTTCTTTACAGTAGGCAGTGGAACTGATCTAAGCAAACACATCTTGTTAGTGTCGTATCGGTTGAATTGTTTAAAACAAAATAAATAATAAACGCTCTATACTGATAATAAGGACATCCGGGCAATAGCGAAGGCAGCCCCGTCTTTACCGTAAAGCTTCTACGTTAGAGGAATAAGTAATATGGTTTTGGTTATATTTAAGGCAAATGACGGCTCCGCAGATCCTTAACTTTATTGACGGCTGCAAAGATGATTAACGGCTCTTTTGGCGATCACGGAACAACTGTGACCAGATGCTTTCAACAGCTAATAGATTTGTAATTGCGAAAAAAGCGGATATTAAACCCAGCGGATTTAGAGTCGTTTGTAGCTCATATATATATTTAAGACAAGTACAAGCTTCTCTGCTCTGTACAGCTCTCATCTTACATCTCTAATTCCCCTTCATTTCTTGTTCAGTGTTGTTTTTAATGAAAATGCCGCGTTTAATCCTCAATTTTCACCCATTCTGGTTTTAAACAGGCTGCGGCCATTCAGACCAAATGAAACCAGACAAAACCCATGAGTTACCGACACTAAACAAGCAGCAGCAACAAACATAAATCTATATAGCGCTGATCTCATATTTTTATCACATAAATATTACAGAATTATGGGCTAAGAAAACAAAACGTTAAAAGTGGCTGTACAAAGGTAAAACCTTGGATGGCCATTCTGCTCTGTAACGCGATATAGCCATAGCTCCTTTATCTCAGTTTGGTTAAGTCCGCCAGCACCGTACATGTAATTATCTCACGCAAGAATATTATCTAAACATTCGTAGTAATGGAAATGTAACCATCTACACTTACCTCTAGCAAAAAGGTTAAAACGTCATTACAGGAAATGAAGTTGCAGAAAATTAATAGCGACAGGCTATTTCTGGCTAATCACATTCGCCACTAGAAGCATTCAGAGAAACTTTCGTGGTCAAGCCCGCTTTTACGTTAATCTCGGAAAGCCCAACAAACGCACAACAATTTTCGGTACCACGAGTTCGTTCTATTACGCATGATGTCATGGATCAGTGGTCAACTATGGCTATGACTTATTCATGATTGCAACAACTTTGTAGCAGGTCATTTGAACGTAATCGGAGCTATTTGCGCGCTTAATTGAGACATAAATTTGATTCTAGCGCTAAGCATGTACTCGCTGTGCAGAACTTTCTTCCGAGTGTTACAGCTGTTGTGGAGTAAGAGATAAAAATAAGGAAACATTGCATTTATTTTACATTTTTTACTGCCCGAGAATGTACCAGTTAAACGAAGGCCGTTGCTGGAGCAACTTAGGTGAAATTAGGATTCTGAATATACTTATAATAAAATCCCTCTAAAGGTAAGCAACCCTTAATCTTCAAATGCGAAAAAAACGAAATTGATCAAGCAGCTAATCCACCGACTGCAACATCAAAACATCAGAGCTATGTATTTCGGTTTCGTTTCACGACTGCTTCTTCTCTTCGAATTTTTCTATGCCGTGGATAACCACACTAAACCGTCCTAGCCGAAAACCTACATGTGCACTTTCGAAAAAAAAACAACCACGCATGTCTTTGGTTCTTTCGATACCTTCTCATAAAACCTTCCAATAAAGATCTAAATTCGGCAAAAATAGCTTGATGCTGATTTGGAACAAGCATCAAGTCGTATTTCCTTCAGATTAGACTTCCTTCCCAGAATGGTTCTAATGAGTGAATAAGTAAAGTAACAGATCAGACGCTTCCTGAAAATACACCAGAAATCCATATGAGCCTTGATGAGGGACCCTTGAGCTCTACTAGTTGCCTGAAAATCTTGTTGTATCAGCATAAACTAACTGCAATAATTTATCTATTTATACTTCATCAAAAAATGCATTATGATAGTGTGCACAGAGAATTACACTGAAATTTAAGCACTATATTTAAATACTATGCAAGGTTATGCTTTGGAGTGAAAAAGTGTGCTATTCGCCTGCTGATAAATACTCTTTAAAAAGCTAATATGGAATAAGGCCATGCAAAACGTCCTAGAAATGTGAAGCGTTAAAAAGTAAGGTAGAAAGCCATAAAAGACACATTATTTAATCAGTATCAACCTGGCTTTGTTCTTTATTACATGCTCAAAAAATCCCATATGTTTTTTTTCCTGAAATGTTTTTTCCCAACATCCTTAAGTGAATGCAAATTATGATAGAAGAAATCCTCTATTTCACGGAAGAGTATCTTTTAGTGTTGGCAGCATGATCTCTGATTGTACTGCAATAAGCAGTAGCTAATTCTGTTAGACGGCATTTGATCTGCCATGTTTATTCGAGGAACTTAAATCGCCGTTAATGCAAAAGATTTGGTTTTACTTATTATATTTTGTTTACTTCTAGTCATCGTTATGAAGAAATGTCAGTGAATACATTTCCTGAGGGAAGAACCGAGATAAAAAGTACAGTAGCATATTTAGCTCTGAAGCATTATTTACTCCTAAAATCTACCAAACCGTAATTCAAGATGGATGAAAATATTCCGTACAAATTACCGAAACAAGCAATGAGCTCGAACCAGAAAATGCCGAAATTCTAAACACAAAGAGCTGAGATTACAGTTCTATAGTTCCGAAAAAATTAAGCATAAACTTAGAAGAGCATCCCTCTGAGTCTAAAAATAGCTTCGCATGGTCGTAGCATACTTGTGGCTCCAGAATTAAATAACAACCACTCAACGTCACAGCCTTAGAAAAAGCATCTTAAAAATACACTTGGAAAAAACTCCATGGCATTTCCCTCCTTCTCAAAGATCGTGGCTTAGGCTGTTTTTACTTCAGCTGACAAGGCATTATAGTAAAGCAAGCAATAGGCTCACTGTGAAAGTGTAGTCTTTCGAAAAGAAAAGCTTATATTTTTATTCTGAAAGGTGAGCACAAGCAATTTATTTTGAATTCACTATACGTTTTCATATTTGCACAGCAACACAAAGCAACGCGTATAGAAATCATACGTACATCCTTACACTTACTACTGTAGCTTAATTGCCTATTTGTCCTTGTGATTAGTTGATCATTCGCTCTGATGTTGAATTTGGAAGAAAAAGCTTCATAGTGAAGTGTCATACAAGTACGTATTCACCAGAGCGGCTACTGTTTCTTGCCGTGATTCGTTTTCCTTTCATAGTTGAGAGGGCATGAGATGACACTGAGATCTACTGAATGGTCCATAATAACAGACGGAATGACGCTATTAAGCAAATTACCAGGAGCTAACCGATTTTGTAATGCGCGCACCATCTCGATTTTTAGCCTACCCCGCTTACTTTTGCTGTGCGAGGATCTGACCCAAAAACCTAAGCTTAGCGGCTCGTCTAGGAAACTCGTAAGCGAAGAATGATGATGACATCAGCACTCTAGGTAGTCGATATGCGCTTGGCGTAAAACACATCCATTCCATAGAAGGTCAAATGCTGATTATCCGAACCAGAAATACTGCATTCAAAATAGCAATAGTAGCAAACACAAGTAAAAAAAGCGCATACAGTAGCGGTCAATAGTACTCGCACAAGCTGTTTTTCCGAATTACATTTTTGCCAAAATTCTTTCTTAGAGTGGTCCGATTAAACTGCTTTTCGAGTATGTAGTGCCGCCGAATAAACCGCGTTAGCGAGCGCATTATCTGCTCCTGCCATCTGTTTGAAAGTGATTTACAAATTCTCGAACAATTTTTCCCTGTTTTCGTAATTCTATCATTTTGCTGTTATATGCTATAAAAAGTTAGGGAAAATTATGTGAACTGCGTAAGACCTCTCTACGGTTACTATATAGTGTCCTTTTAATACCTCTTCTATTCGTCTAAATAAAAATAAAAACGTCTACTTTACTAGAATACGAAAAAAACGCTCCTAGTGCATCTCAGGCAAGGAAACGCGTGAACAATTCATAATGGTGCATATGCCTTTCTCGGAGCCTGTTGCAGAAAAATTATCGGAAGTGTGAATCCATTTGTTGCAACCAAGAAAAGTCCAAAGGCTTTTTGCACTATTTTTAAGGGTATATTAGTTCTCACATCATTGTCAAGTAGTGATTCAAGCTACTAATTTACCGGCTAGCTCATTGTGACATACAGAGCACATGTGTACCTGTTTCTTTTTCGATGAAAATTCGTCCATAGAGAAAAACTTGTCTTAAAAGAAGTGAAAATAAGGGTTAAGGGCTATAACTACGCCTGTTTACATTGGTTAGTAGAATCGAGGTTCGGCTGAGGATCCTTAGAGGGACCACTAGCCCCGCTAAAACACCAGCACAACTGCATATGTCCATCTGGAAATTCACTGAGAAATAAAAGTGGGGAAAAAAACCGCTTGTCGAAATACTTCTGACCGCTACTATACATTAATTTTACTTAATGCCTGCCATTCAACGGTATACAAATCCAGTGACAAAACTGCAAGAAACCCTAGTCTTCAAAGGGCTGAAGTGTCAAATTTGGTATTGGTAGGGGGCTTCTGAAGACTGCTATGTACTGCCACGACACTATACTACTGAGGGATTCTACGTCAACCCTAATTAGGTGTAGTTGGATCCATTCTACAGTGGCAACGGCATGTCTCCACGGCGCATTCTGCTTCATCTCTGGCACCGGCTAGATATTTAGTTCACTTTTAAAAACCACTTTTAAATTGAGCATCTAGTTGGATTTTTCTAAACACAATTCGTAGCTGAAAATGAATTGTCAGTAAAATAGAACGCTGTTTTATTCAATTCTCCAAGATTCGTCAGATGCAGTGTATGATAAAGTTCCTCTAGCTATACAGCTCCTAGTCCGTAAATTCTTCTTTAATTGAGTTGAATCGTCAAGACTGAAATGATGCGCTTGAGGATTAACAAGTAATGATGCAGCTATTTCTAACATCATTGAGTTTCAAGAAAAAAAACTGCATTTGCATTAAATTCTACCCCTCGAAAGTATTTTGTTAGGCATCATTTGGCGGCAAAGCTATGACAATGTATGAGGAGAATTAGTTATGAATATTCGTTCATTTTCCTTAGACAAAACCGTTTAAAAAACTGGGGATAGGGGATCCCTTGTCGCCAGCCATAAAACTTTTCATCATAACAGTCAAGGCAAAGAATACACCAACCTGTGTAGGTAATTACTGATTGGGTATTAATGCGCTTAGTTTATTAACGGTAGGTAGATCCATTATGAGGAATATGTTCCTCAAAGTTTTTTTTCTTCCCTTAGTAGGAAAAATTTTCTTCTGCCGTCTGATTAATGTTTGGTATCACCACTGGTTTATTTTCCGCTTAAGGTGTAGAAGAACCTAGAATTTTAGACTTTTAACAGCTCCGTAATACTAGACAAAGGCTGAAGAACGACTGGTCCTTCGGAGGCGGATATAATTAAAGTAATTACTGTTGATCAAATTTAGTATGAAGTTCGCTAACACAGGTTGGAGTTAATACTACGGTGCATTTCCAGATTTTTAAAGGCAACCCTGACAAAAGCAAAATCTAAGCCCGATGCGGGGCTCGAACCCGCGACAGCCAGATTAAGAGTCTGGTGCTCTACCGACTGAGCTAACCGGGCCGCACTCGACCATTCTTTCAACGTTATAAGAGTCCAGCATAGAAGTTAGTGGTGCATTGATACGTGATTCCATCAGCTTTCACGTAACTTCTGACACATCTCCACATAATTTTTACACGTAAAAGATACGAAGTCCCCGATAACAATAAAAGTCTTGCGTTTCAGGAGACACAAACTATAAAATTAGGCATCTCCCCCCGTATATACCTGCATTAGCGCTGGGAACAAAGCGAAAACTGAAGTGTGACGTGCACGCAGGGTGTTTTATGTGTTCTTCGCTAATTTGCAAAGTGAAACTGGCTGGTTGCCAGATCATCAAACATGTTACAGCGGCTAGCGACCGCATAATGGGCCGCTACGTGCAGTGAAAAAAAACCGCACCCGAAATAAATTTGCGACTCTGCAGAAACAGGAATCGCGTGTGGATCTGGTTGTTCTTTCTGTTGTGGTAATTAATCGAAGGTTAAACGAGAATCAAGGAAACACAGGTGCTCTCGTTTGAGAAATCACGTGGAAAATTATGTAGGTTGTACGCATGCAGCTACCCGCTTTGCCTTCACTATTGAAAATCAACTAAAGAAGAGCAAGTCCCGTGATATTTAACTTTTACATTAGCTAGACATGTGTTAACAAATTTTTGATGGAGAAATTTGCTTACGTTTGCAAATGATGTGATGCAAAAACTATTTTGAAATCATTCGTGAGCAAAGTTCTTCAAACAAATGTTTAAACTCCACCCCGTTTTATTTAAGACATGTAGAATTTCATAACAAAAAGCATCGAATTATTCGCAAATGAATTCAATGAATTTACATGAATAAAGTGAAAAATTGAAGTGCAAATATGCGGCCTGAAGAGACCAGCTTTAATGTCTGTTTTTCCATTTTGTTAAATAGTCGAGTTTTTGTGACTTCAAGTCTGAGGGTCTAGAGGGTTCAACAGAAAATGTCTCTTACCAACGGGATGAGCTGATTTGTATAACGGATAAGGTCTGTCAAATAGTTTTCCTTGGTTTCCTTTTGCCTTCTACATGGACCACGGTAGAAGCTTCGCCGTTCCCAAATGGTTTTGTCTGATGCATACGTGCCCCGGGCAAGGACAAATATGGAAAGGCGTGCATCTCCTGCTGGTGACATAGTGCGTCTATACTTCTCTTGGCAGTACTCTGGAAAGCATTTTGTTACGAGACTTTCCGCACTTTTTTCATTTAATGCTCCATTCACCGTATGTTTTTTCATTACACACGTGACAAAAATTGCATTAATTTCATTATGCATGAGGACTGGTCCTGATATGACAGAGATGGTGCAGCAACGATAGAAAAGCCTATGAAGTCAGGGACATGGCGAGCTTCCTTTGAACGAAAATAGAAAAGGGGCAGAAGCGATAAGTTACATAAACTTGTGAAACAGCTATGTTTTCGATCCCAACACCACAACGCCTTCGATTTATCGACCTTAAACTTGGTTAATTAAATCCAGTAATGGTCTTCAGAAATAACCATGAAATAACAAAAGCAACGAAAGCATAGAATACTAGCGTACATGACCAGCGCATAGAAAAGCGCAAAAGAGGGTTGCGAGACTTTTTATCCTAGGGCGAATTCTGCCCTTTTGGAGCAGTTCGCGCGCGGCTACTAACTCGTTCACATTTAATTTGAGTTTATCTTGATTCTGAGTGAAATTTAGGCAAGCGGTGGAAATGGGTGACCTGTTCTTCCTTACGGTAGGTAGTCTTGCACCCGCGGAAGAGCAGTGAGGAGAAAATATGGATTGAACAAGTAAAACATACAAAACACATGTCGGCGCGCAACTGAATTTGCGAACGACCGTGCATTATATATGCCTTGCGCCTGCACTACTGTTCTCACAAGCTGCTATCACGGCTAGTTCATTCGCTTACAGAATCAACATTATGTATAATTGAAAACTTCTCAGATCACTTCAGCGACATCACAACGATGAAAAAAATCAAAAATACGCCAAAGGATG
>KN551452.1:11525-23054 GCA_000797555.1 Oesophagostomum dentatum | reverse complement strand
TAGAAGGGTTTCACCAACTTACGGAACAGGCACAATAGCTCTGGTTTAACAAAATGTGTACGTGTCGTAGACACCGCATGCAATCTCCCGCTTTGGTCAGGAGCATTGCCGTCCTCTAAAGAAACATCGCAGACAGTCCGAAAACAGGGACGGTAGCAATTTGCCTTAAACTCATAGTTCTAGGAGAGAGAAGACTGTGTTATAACTCCGAGTATCATTTGTTAACCAAGATGTAACCGAGATAATTCAGCGATATCCAGCTGTTTGCAATGCCTATGCAAAACTACTTGAACATCAGGGTACCCGAACCTACCACAAGTCCTACAATGCTCAGACTTAAGAACCACTGCGCCATGGACCCTTACGAGTACTGCTTTGATTTCGCCGCTATAAGAAAACGTATAGAGGAAGGTGCAGCGATAGGCATGCCGCCAATTGAGCTTATTTTTTATTCATTAAAAATTATTTCGTCCAAATTTTTCCAGAGAAAAACAACAAGAGTTTTTGTAGGAGAAAAGCGTATGACAGCGAAAATTTTTCCAAGGAGATACATTGTGGCAGCGATAATGTGCCATAGTTGATCTATGACCTACCGTATCCAATCGAATTCTGCCACCCCAAGATGAAAGAATATCGCCAACATGATAGCTTGACACAAACTTGGGGAGCGGGCTAGCCCCCGATTTGTGCTTCGCGGCGAGGCAAACAGGAAGCGGGCCAACATGCGTCCTGGTTTCACGTCCAGCCCTTCTGCTGGTGCTTTGCTGGCTACAGTCTCGCCACAACCGGCAGCCAAAAAGTCCTCCGGAGGACTTTTTGATGACCGGCAGCTCGCATCTCTGCGTCTCTGCAGTCTCGCTACTGTCTGCGTTTCCCCCAGTTCAGTAACGAGAAATTAAGACCGCGGCGTGTACGACTGACGGTTCCGCCGCCGTGTCTGTTGAGCCAACCAGACGCTGGTAACTTTCGGTTAGCAAAAGAAGCCTCCGAAATTGAAACAGTTATTAAAACTTTTCGGTTCAAGCCGTTCATATCCTCGTGCCAGCATCTGTGTACCTGCTGATTGATTGAAAAATTGAAATGCTGACTAAAACTGCTGATTCAAGCGTTTTTCTCCAGATTGTTACATCTTGTCTGACTACCGGTTAAATTTTCTGCACATTTGCCAGTTATGGTCAAATTGCTACCACTCCAGATGTACTGTATAACCCTGCTCAACCGACGCTGGAGTCTATGCAGATTACATCAAGGACCTCTACAATTAGGAGAATTTTGAAGTAAGAGCACAACGTCTATCCATTAAGATTTTAGGCGATTAAAGCATTTAAAGTAATAATCCATGTCTGATTGTTCCGCTTATGAAAAGAAGAAGCAGTACAACAACTTGAAACACAGCCCCGTCGAGGAGAGCGGTCCAAATTAGTTTTGCTTCTGTGGTCCACCTGGACGGCAACTATCGTCGCCGATTCGTATTTCTTCTGTTTTCTTTCTGGGATTCATTTGCTCATTTTTTGGGTTGTTGATTTTTGAATAAAAGTTTTTTGAACTCATGTACTTTCCTATATGTTTGCCGTGAAAATCGGCCAATACCTCATCTCGAGAATCTGAGGTTTCTTTTCACAATTGTTTCTTCTTTGCGAAGCTTTGGTAAAGGGAATTTTTGCCGCAAAATAGTTTCAGCGGAGCAGCTGAGATGTCGTACGAAGAAGGCTCATTTACTAGTGGCGTTAGTCCTCAAAAGTTCCTTTCGGAAAATAGCTCTATTCAGATTCTTTTATCGACGCATGCTATAGCTAGTGTACTCAACTGTGAATGGATCCATTCTTTAAGAAGGAATTAGTTTTTTGTTTTCGCTGATATACACTTGAAGTATTTAATATGCACGTCTGTGCACAAATTTGTTCAGTTTTCTCATTTAATAGGAAGTTCCGTAAAAGCGAGTCAAAAATAGTATCCGAAAATGCTCTGGATCTGCAAATTGAAATACGTAACCCTTCTTTGCTTTTTCTTAGCATTGCCGCAGAATATTTAGAAGAAGCCTGGATTCTCGCAGCCGTGGCCAGCCCTGTATATAACAAACATTGATGAAAAGCATAGACGTAATGACTTCCAAAACATCCTCGGTCCTACAGAGTCCTCATACTTCTGTCGCTGTTCATTCTTCATCTTCTACCGCAGTTTAATCATACCTGCTACCATCCATGAGAGCAGCAAGGTTAAGTCAACACAGAACCTCGCCGAGAGGAGATGAGTGAGTTTCCCCTTTCGCGATTTTTTAATGCGTATTTACTTTCTGCCCATCCTGCATATTTTTAAAGGCAGCACCCACTCTAAAAACGGATTTCGAGATTCAGGTAGTTTATGAACCCTCAGTGGCTGAATAGCAAAAAGCCAAAGTGAGAGCGCCGGTAGGCTGCTCGTTCCCGAGAAAACGGCCGAAACGTCGGGTACTCGGTGGATCAGTTACGAAGAATGTGGGGACGAGTTGTCTTGTCACTTTGTTTTCTGTACTACTTAAAGCGCTACAACCATTCGGTATGAGTAGAGTTGCACAAGCCTTCTATGCCCACGCACTTGAGGCGGTAGGCGGCTCCAAAAGAAAAAGCACGACGAGGTGGAGAACTCGTCCGCGAAATCGCGTACGAGTCTTCTGGAGGGATTTTCTCAGCCAGGAATGACTTTTGAGCCGAGAAATTTGAACCCCAACCCTTTTTTGAGTTCGTCCTTCAGAATGCGTCGAGAACTCACGAAGCGTTCTGAGAGTGGGTGCTGCTTTTAAGCTTGAATACGCAAAATAACAAGCACCTTTACAGTACCTCGAGTGCCTTTACAGAAGAATCTGGTGAGATGTGGCTATTTTTCAAGATTTCATAATTTTTTTCCCAAACAAAGTTCTCAGCTAGCATCATTATGAGAAATCGGGCAAAATACTCTATGGCTGCTTTTCTCTGGTTTGGAGCCGTGGTATGGAGTTTGTTAAATGGGTGATGTCAAACGATATCTTTGTGCTTTAGACAAACACACGCTTTAAAAATCCTGAGCGCTAAAACAGCACTTCCAAATCCGATATCCGGTCATTCCCGACTTCGAGGGTTTTTGGGCGCATCCGATTTCCTAGCTTCGGTTTCAGAAGTTCTAAAATTTATTAGGCTGTAAGATAATGTTTTGTGATTTCTTAGGGAAGGTTTACTTCGATTTCTTTAAATAATGAAAGGCAACTAACTGGAAGCATTTCTACATAAGCACGGAAGACAACACAGCAACAATTTAATAGACTTCAGATCTCGTGCTTCCAAAATTACTTATTCTGCTTCAAAAGTGGCCAAGGAACGTTTCCAGGTAGTTCTTTGACAGGGCGCCTGTCCCCTATGTATTTGGCTAAGGACCGAAATAAGTGATTATCCGTTGGCGATAAGTCTGGCGAATACAGTGGAGGTGGCAAAATTACTCAATCACAGTCCAGCAATTTTTGCTGGGTAGCTTTATTAGGTTGTAGCGTAACCGTTGCCACACATCCCAGGAAAAAGTATCTCTCTCCAAAGGAACAGGTGACTTCGTCCAATTTTTAAATATAACGTCCGCCTGAGCCGTAATGTCGTCTGGTAAGGTCCGTTGACAAAACTCTGCACAGTGCTTTAACGCGAGCACACAAACCATTTGCGGTTAAAGGCAGCACCCACCCTCAGAACGCCTTCTGAGTTCTGGATGAATTCCGAAAGACGAACTCAAAAATGGGTTTAGGTTCAAATTTCTCCGCTCAGAACTCATTTCTGACCGAGAAATTCGCCCCGCGGTTTCGTGGACGAGTTTTCCATATCGTTGTGCTCTTTCTGTTGGAGTCCTTTACCGCCTCAATTGAGAGGACACAGAGAGCTTGTACAACTCTACTCATACCAAATGGTTGCAGCGCTCTAACTAGTGTGGAAAATAAAGTGACAGGACAACTCGTCCCCGCATTCTTCGTAACTAGTTCACCGAGTACCCGACGTTTCCGCCGTTTTCTGGCCAACGAGCAGTTTACTGGTGCTCTCACTTTGGCTTTTGGCTATTCAGAGGTTCAGGTAGTTTATGAAGCCTGAATGAATGAGTATTTTCCGCTGTTTTGCACTGCTGCAGGAGATCCTTGGCCAGGTGTTGCTGGTGTGAACGCAAATTCTATCGTGTTCTCCACGTTGGCAAGCGTAAGCTACTGAAGCTCTCTCATACCCCACGCTCTCTGCTTCGTCTTCTACAAGAAAGAACAAGTCAGTAACGTGTTAGCCAGTAAACGCATCCCTCTTCTGCTTGAAATTGGTACGCTTAGTAACTAATTAAGGGGTTAAGTGGTAAGGTTCTTAACAGGTTTGGAAAATAAAAAACACATTTTTGGAGTCCTCAAATCCGGACTGCGTAGCATTTTTTCTTCATCTCATGTACGAATAGGAGGTGGGACTATGCCTTTAAGTCATGCACTTTATACTCAATGACGATGTTCGAAAGCGATCGCGTTGCTCGGGGCAAGATCGAGAAACTCGTACAAAAATTTATGCGATTTTCAGCTTGCTTCAACAGAGCATATGACATGAAATGACCGTTGTGGCTTTAAAAATTCTTTTCTGAAGAAAAACCTTCACGCAGGAAAATTCGAATAAATTCAAATATAGCTAATTCTGGCTGACCCGTTAACGATGAAGCTTCACCTTCTACCGAGCAAAGCAAGGCTACCCAGAAATGTCTTAGCTGTACATGCCTTTTGGCAGAAACCCGTGCGCCTGGAACCAGTCCAAATTCCAAAACAGCGAAATTTGTGGAAGGTGTAGTACTTAATTTCGTGGAATTTTGGTATCACTAGCGCTACAAGTTAGCTGAGATAGCTTACGCTCTCTATTTAGTGGATGCCGCTTTTTATCAAGTCTGAATTGTTTAGAAAAGAAAAGTAGAAATATACGCTTTGTCAATTTGACGCTTTTCAGCTTGATGCTATAGGAATTTTTCCGGTCAAGTAGATCCTAGATTTGAAGATAAACTTACCTGAAGGGAACATCAGCTATCAGATGACCTACTTTTCGCTATTCCATCACCTGTTTTTAAACGAACAATTTCCCTACTGAGAAGCCGCATGAATATGTGCACCAATCCAATACAATGATACTAATTGGAATTGGTGAGGCGTTTCCAGCGCTAAGGCTTGAGTACCGAAGAAATTTTCTTCAAATCGATATCAAATACATGAAGAAAGTCAAAGGATACATACGCGAAATATTTATTAATAAAATTAGTTTTAAAAAACAACAGATCTCACAGCTAACAAAGATAGCAGCAATGAGGCGGCGCGCGTTTGAAAGAGCGACACTTTTCTGACACTTTACAAGCGTGGACTCCACCGTTGAAAATATTCAAAGAAGTGACAGACATTGTAGAAAATTGCTCTAACCCTACTCTACCTGGTAACAAACGAGAAGAGGAAGCGGGTATCTTTTGCACGTAAATATAGTATGGTCCCGTCAAGCGAAATCCGTATGACAACGTCAAGTTGCCTAGGAAGCAGCACAGAGTTATGAATGTGAACAATTTGAAACAACTACAGGTGAAAATGGTGAAAGAGAGCAAAAGATAGAAATCTGATATTGAACGAACAGCCCACCTTCTTCAGCTCTTTTCAGACAATTGCACTGCGTCTATCTCATGGAAGATGACAGCCGCCTACGAATTCTGAGATATCTGAGATGAATCAGCTGTGGCAGCCGACAAGATCCTATGAAACGGACTGTAGTAAAAACTACACTTCTACTGTAGAATGAGAAACTACGAGAAAGTCGAGGGTCAAAGGAGCTGCCGTATGAGCGACCAACAAACAAAACAAAGACGTTACTATGTACAACTCTACAGATTTTTGGTACAACAAGCTACAGTATAGACAGCGAGAGACGAAGTCCAGTAAGGGAGATGAAGCGTATCACAACGGAGGATAGTTGAGGAGCCGGAACAGGAAAACAGCACTACGCTGAGGTGAGAAACATAGGCAGTCGTTAGGAGGACGATTCGAGAAATGGGGTAGACTCTGACCTCATGCGAAGCGCATGAGGTACAGTGTACGAAGCAATGAACTCTGCTTGGAAGAGCGATTATGTGGATGGCATGCAACGTGTAAAAATAACTTATCAGGAGTTGATTTGAAGTTCTGACCTCGCAAACAACACGAATTGAAGCAAAATTAGAAAAATCCGAAATAAAAACAAAACCCATCAACTACCCACGTATCAACGCATACTGCTCGCATTTCAACAAAACACGTTTTACACTCAGCAAAATCGGCACCGTAGCTTTAGGGGAGCAAATAAATATACATGAACATATGCAAATAAGGTGTTACAAACACTGTCCGCATTTGAGCTCCTGTGATTGGCTCTCTTTCTTCATCGGTGCAACACCTAACCAAGGCTGCTGTACCAATACGGTAATGGCTATGTTACGGCGGAACTGGACCTGAGATTCGCACTGAGAAGATCAGGTATGTACAGTAAACAACTGCATAGACGACGCATGTGAAACCAGTGGCTGAAAAGCTGGGAATTTTGCCGCGAAATCGTATAAGAAATGCAAAATGCAGAAGGAATGCTCACCAAGCTCATTTTCTATAGCTTTATCTCTTCTAATCTTCTACTCCTTCGGGTATCCCTTCTATCGGAGGGCTGTCATCGATTGAAGGAAATGACGACTTCTGAGTTGATGCTCCCTCAAGCTCAGCATTATGTACCGGATCCAAGATGAGATATTTCAGGATGTCCGATAGAGAAATGATCCCGACAACCTGAAAGATGCCCCTCAAGTACTACTAACTATTCCATGAAAAAAATCGTAGCACAAAGACAGTGATCCAATGCATACATAGAAGCATAAACGAAAGAAATTTTAATCCTTATATTTGTCCACTGCTGATGTAAAACAGATCTACATTTGCTCAGTAAATTCTTATGGCAAAATTTCATGAGCTCAAAAGCATATTTCATCAAAGAGATCAAGCACACATGACTACGAGGTGATTTTAACAACTAGCAGGTGTGATGGCCCTCCTCCCTTCATAGTGGCGGCTGTCACATGCTATCGTTCATAAAGTCCACCACCTTCTAAAAGGCAGCCTATGTCCTTTTTATTGACAGTCAGTTAGAAAGGAACTTTAACCAATCCAGCTATTCGTGTGAGGAAGTCATCTGATATCCAAATAATCGAACGATGTTGCACAAATACCATAAATCTAATAACAACACCAGTAGTTTATTTCCCTGCGTAATAATGAGAACATGGTTTCATTGAGAGCAGGAGCACCACCCATGAGTTAGCGCTCATGAAAACTCAAGCAAAAACATGCGGTTTGCAGTGTTATAATTGGAATAGTCGATTATACTTAACTTGAGAAGGTCACGCAGATCAAATCACATAAATAGCTAACTGACGAATAGATTATTATAGCAATCGAGTTGTTAGAAAAGTTCAAGAAAAGCTTAATATATGCAAATAAGAAGGGTAAAAAAGAAAACGAAATATCAGTTAAATGGTGCAACAACGGACAAACCTTCTTGTCTGCATCCGTGACTATGAATCGATGCACTTCAGCTTTTACTATCGCGCGTAGTACATCGTATAAGGAGTCCGTCTCACTACAACACTGCACACCTTCGAAACACTGAAACAAAAGACATTTTAAGATAGAGAGGCAGAAGAATGGTAAATGCATCAACACCGACCTCAGACCGATGCTTAAGAGCTTCTTGTACTGTACAATCGAGTCTGTCGTATGATTTCTCAGCTGCCAGACTAATCACATCGAATTTGGCGTAAATATCGACAACCTAAAGTACTGAAGTTAGAATCACAAAACCAGCGATTGATTTGAAAAGAAAAAAAACATCAACTGATGATTTATTGCAGAGAATAGGAAAAATCAAGAACAAATATTAGGTGATCAATTACACAGAAACAAGTTTGTTCCTAGGGTTGAAAAAGAAGACTAATCGTTAGTCCAAATTCACAAACGCAGAGAACTAGAATGTAGAACAGAACTGTTGCTCACCCGTCCATTTTCATCCACCAATGGTAAGGCTGACACCCGATTGTGCAAGAAAATCTCTAAGGCATCATGGAGCGGTGTATCCACGTGAATAGTGACAATATCACCCCACGATCCTATTCCCAGTTCCTTTGGTGTAGAATCCATAAAGGCTGGTCTTGGCAAGTCGGGTAACTGCAAAGTACGCTTAAAAATCTATCGGAGCAGCTTACAATGAGCGCAAAAGAAACTCACATATAAATTCAGAAATTTGATAAGCCTCTTGTGCGTGAGGATGTAACTGATATTGCCCGTGTGCTTGTCCATGACTGGCAGCCTGTGCACTTTAGACTCGCAAAGCACTTGTACAGCACGATGTAAGCTGAAACGAAGTCGACTGGGTGTAGAATGAAGGACAGTTATCGGAAGTGTTACCTTTCACTAGGATCTATCGTCACCAACGGTCGAATGCCACCCTCGTCTGACTCGAACTGTTCCCTCCAGTGACTGATCTGTTCCTCTTCCAATGCACGCATTTTCTCCTCCTTGTCACCAGCTTCGTAGTGTCTTAAAAAGGAGATTGTAAATAAGGAGATAGAACTATTCTTTATAAACGACTGTGAGTACTGACAAATAAGCTTTTCGTAGGAAGCTAATCATAAAAAAAGTTGACGCAAGAGTCACTTTATTTTCAAAAATTTCTCGAAAACAAATGCCAGCTGCATGAACAAAGGCTGCTAATGTGTTCAGCAATCAAATTTAGGTGCGGATTATTGTGTAGATGTCCAATTTCCCTTGATAGATAAACTTGTAGCCGTAAAGAAACAGTTAAGTGCGTGTCCATGTTAGGGGTCGCGCATGTTCCGCATTATTCCGTGGAACGTATACGGCTGAGTCACTACAACACGAGGGAACACCTGAGCTACCCGACTCTGATCGGACTACGGTTTCTGCACTCCCACTACATTTAGGAATATACGCAGTAGGCGCGCTTATTCCCTGTGTTCACCACTAAGCGTACACTATCATGAAATGCAGTTAAACCAGCAATTATTTGTCCATAAGAAATAATACAGGGAAAGCGACATTGCCCAAAAGTTCCAAAGTTGTGCTACTCCATCATTTGGAAATCCGAAAATTTCAGAGTTTACTTTCGCGCAAATTTTGTCCATAGCTTTATCTGACTCAGAAAATGAGGTGATTGCAAAGGGTCACAATGACGAAGTCTCAGAGGAAACTTCTGTTCTAGACAGCTGGACCTCTGAGCACGAAAATTCTCCTGATTTTTGTAATAAACATTCATTAAAAAAACCGTCATAGTGCTACAAAGGACAAAATTTTACTTAAATCAAAAAGAAAATCTCACTTGATTAGAATCTTGATGAAGTCCGTGATCGTGAGCATTCCGATGAAACGCTGTTTCTGGCTATCCCATAGAGGTGCAGCTCGAACTCCATTATACACAAGCGCAAAGAACGCTTTCCGCACCTATAAATACTTGAACTTTTAATATACACATCAAAAAAGAAGTAAAATTGGAAATTAACAACTCATGGAGGTTAAAAATTAATCATAATTCCATAAGGAGAAGTTCTGTTTAGGTATTAGTCTGGGCATTAGTTATTTACAACTCGAAAAAGGAAAGGAAACGAAGATTATCCCGCTGAGAAGACTTCCGTTCAAGCAGGCGAAAGCCTCACTACCTATGGCGATTTAGTCTCGCTGCTAAGTACACGACAAGTACCCAAGTGGTCAGCTTCGGTATATTCATAAGAAGATAAACTGTCCACAAGTAAAGAACGACTTTAGAAATATAGCTTTTTGGCTAATGAAGTTGCTATCAAAGCAATAAAACAACAAGCAAAACAGAAAAAAGGAAATTATGCAAGCAATTTACCGGCAGTTGTGTGTCGAAAACAACCAATTTCGTGGACGTCGGTATGAGGTCGTAGCATTTATGCGCTTTCATGAACAGCGAATAAACAGCGTCTTGGCAGTCTGAAGTAAAAGAACTATAGATTTTAGATCACTGAGGTTAGGCGGCTATTGCAATTTTCGCTTTCATCACAGCCCACCGAAAAACACAGTGTTTATGTCAGCCACAGCCGAACCAATGGTCATTGAGTCGAATGAGCTGAACAGAGCCGCCTGAAATGGTTGCCATATGTGGAAGTAACTTACACTCAGTCTCATCAAGTGCCGTTTGCCATGCATGGAAGTCAAACGTGGGATCGTACACTGCGAAGCGGGCGACCGGCGATATGCGACACGGCTGTACGCTCTGACGTCTTTTGGGCAGCTTCAGAATGATGACCGGCTGCTGGAAATGGGGCACTGGTGGCAGTCCTAGGTGCCCTTCCACGTCCACATGTAAATGGTGGCCGACGCGGCTTTTTCCGTAGTGACCGGTGGCCGGCAGCGACTTCACTGTGTCGTAATTCGTTTGCGTGTAGTCCTCGTCCTCCTCGGGAATGATGCTCTCCGCATCTCGGGCCCTGGCCGACTTCGATTTCTGGCCGAACAACGTGCGCCGAAGCGTGCCGGTAGCACGGGAGCGGGCCTGTGCCACCCAGTTGGCCGCCTTCTTGCTCTTCTTACGATGCTGCTGCTGCGACGGCTGCGGCTCGAGCAGCTCGTTCGGCGTCGTCCGGCTCGACTGGGAGACCATCGTGCGCGAGGACGGCAGCGTGAACAAAGCGACGATTACGAATACAGCGACGAGATAGTTTAACCGAGTCAAGTGGTCGCTGAAGCAGAGACGAACATATGAGTCATTTTCTCATTTTCCGCCCTGACTCTGGATCGCTGGCCAAACAGAAAACAGCAGGAGAACTGAAAAAGTCAGTCCAAAGGTCAGCCGAAAGACGAGAGTTTCGAACGATCACGAGCACTGGTAAATCGGAACGCGAAGAAGCACCACCCCGCAGATCTAGCGGCAATCTCGAGGATATTAGAGGCAGGGGAGAGATCAAAAACTGGTGGTCAATAATGCACCTGGCATTACAGATCAAAATGTCAAACATGAGTGGCTGATCGCAAATATGCTTCAGAACTAAAGTAAGCTTCACAATTCCGTGCAGAAGCATGCAGATTTTATGCTTACTCAAACAGGCTACAAATGAAACTCTAGATCCACAAAATCACGATGAGAAAGTCTGAAAATGAAAAGCCAAATCGATGAACGGCTGCAATAAAATTGAAAGAGCGCCATTATTCAGCTAAATGCATCGTTCTTTGCATGAAAAACCACGTCATCTGCCCATAGGTGTAAAAGATCAGCGCCTATCGATCTGATCATTCTTTGTGCAGGGCTCAGCAACGGGCTGGGCTTCACAGGGCTAATGGTGAGGATGGGAATAAATGTAATGGAACTATGAAGAAAAAAATTTAGAAGAAGCTCCAATGGTCTAAAATAGTTCATCTAAAACGACGAAATTCCTAAGCCCAAGTAAATGAGCTGCATTATGAAAGTTCTTTAAAAAGCGAAGGCGATAGTGGAGGTA
>KN551451.1:12397-29268 GCA_000797555.1 Oesophagostomum dentatum | reverse complement strand
AAAATTATTTTCAATCGATTTTTCTTTGATCCCGGCCCCAGCCCTGCTTAACTTTTGTATTAGGGGGACCGCCCCTCCCTCTCCCCTCAAAAATTTCTGTAAACGCCACTGCTCGGACATGACACAGCCGCTTTAGAATTCTGAATCTGGTGATTCTCCGTTAGGCAAAGCGAATGCTAAGTGCCAAAATCGGGAAATTTCGGATCATATACCCCAAAAACGTCAGTAGAATCTTATGGAAACAGGTGGGAAGATCGAGTCCATGCACTGGCAATGATACTGTTTACTTTAACTTTAGCCAATTGTAAAAGCCTTCTAACACGGACAAAAGAGAACTTGAGTAAGGATAGTTTCTATCCTTACCAAAGGACAGAGTACTACCATATAGTTGCATTTCTGTAGCTGCGTCAAAAGCTTGTGGTGTTCCTATAGTTGGAAAGCTAATAGTGTTGTATTCGAAAACCCTAACGTTCAGCACCCACGCTATAATCATTTCTAATGCTTTCGTCAAACCCAGAGCGACGGTATTACAACAGAGCGAGATTGCAAAAAAAGACCAACGCTAAAGTCTGAAATACTCCCGCTGCCTTTAAGGAGTGTGGTTGTCGCTGCACTACTCATAGTACATTGTCACACATATATTCCAAATCGTTCCCAAACTCAGTGCCTTACACAGAGCTTGCTTACAAGAAACTTGTTTAGATTGATCTAAAGACAAACCGTACTAATTTATGGATGTTGATCCAGCAAGAAAATCACCGAAATGCGAAGGCGCTCATCTTTTTTACGATTACGACACATCGCTATTTTTTCGCAGATGTGCTGCAATGTGCTTTACTGACACGGTAGACAGGTAGAATGGTCACGCCCAAAACGTTTCGAACTCGAACATGGCTCCGTTTTTTAAACTTGGGTTTTGATAATTGCAAAGTACGATAAGCGAATTTTCAGGCATCATTACTTCGGTCAAACGAAACTTAGCTCAATGTGAAGTCTGCAAAGACATGATGCGATTAGCTGTCTCGAATCTTACTTGTAGCTTGACTGACTCTAACGTTTTGCCTAGCATCCGAGGCTTGACGACGTGTTGGAAAACAATAACTGATTTAACATCAGCTGTAACTTCTATCGATATCAGGCTTTTCTGCGGCTAATTCTTTTCAAAAACATTAGAATTCAACGAAAAGCGAAATATGCTCATAGCTGCGAGGCACTTTAGAATATACACAGTTAGAATATACACACATGCAGCTCTTTTCTAATTAGTGCATCTTTGCACAAAAACAGCTAATGAGAAGCTAAACTCTGATCTGATCAACAATTCGTTTTGATTAACACACTACAATAGCACTGATACCTTGGCATTCCCGCGAATACGATAGAAGAAAAGTGCTCGGGAATAATGAACGGTTGCATTGTCACCATAAACGAGTGCTCGTGCACTTTTTAGATAAATACCTCCAGAATAAGCGAGGAAAAGTGAAGGACTAGAGAAGATGCGGCAAGAGAAGGCACATTTAGAAGAGAAGCCCGCTGCAAAATTCCAGATCCGTTTACCCACAGATAGATGGACGACTTCATTTTCCCTGCGTTTTCCTGTGAATTTTGAAGCTCAGATGGTAGAAAGAGTAATGGCGAACGCTGAGCTTGATCAGCTTGTTCTGACGCCACCTTAGCTGGATAGAAGTAGATGAGCCTTCGTAGCATAGCAATGAGAAAACAATTTTTTCAAATTAAAAATACTTAACTGCATTTACTCTAAACCTATGGTAAAACCCCTTTTTAATAGAAAGGTGCCGGTGGCTGAATTTGATGCAGAAACATTTCATTCAGCAGCAGAGATTTTCGGATGGATATTTTATTTTGTTTATTTTATTTTATAACACACTATGTATATTATTAGTGTGCTGGGTAATGTGGTATTGGATTTCGCAGTACCCCTGATCCTGTACGTTTGGCAAGATTGATATAAGCATTTAACAGTTTCATTACTTCAAGCAGAAAAAAAACCGTATGGATCATTATATAATTGTGCTGATTTGAAGTGAAACAGATAGCCCAAGAAGTTGCATAGTAGAAATGTGACTTTTTTTATGTGCGTTGACTAATTGTTCCTGATCGTTACCGCTCCGTATCGCCCATGACAGCTCCAACCCCCATCCTCGATATATAAGGCTCGTATGTTGCACTTGTAAGTACTAGTTAATCGTAAGCAATCTCACACTGGGGGATTTCTCACTGCCACTTTCAACCATCAATACCAACAGTTAAAGTAGTCAGGTATGACAACAACAGAAGAAGAAGCAAAGAACAACTATCAGTTCGGCTTTTCCAGCACTTGTCAAACACTAAAGCTAACGGTAAAGTACTAGTATTCTATGAAAAATCGTTGCGGTTCTTGCAATATGAACAAATTTATAGTAGCGATTAAAATATTAGTTTGTTTTGGCAGATCAGTGAGGCAAATGCGAAACTCCAAACCCATAGATTCAGATTTACATCATGTCCTGTGAGCATTTCTCAGCATGTATTTCGTAATTATTCATTTTGAGACTGTCCATATCTGCTGCTTTGTCTGCAAATTGCAAAATGAGTCTAAATATATTGTGATTCGTCGATATCTAGTAGTGGGAGCAGGTTATATTTTTCAAGTTTTCTCTTAAAGCTTTGACTGTTTGGTGAACCTAATAACTCTTGCGGCAACTTTTGAAGCTATCGCGATGTTCTCATGAAAAAGGAGTTATCATAAAGTTTATCACCACGACTGCCAGCTATGGGAGGGCAGTAAAGACTGTAGGCTCCATTACGCCCAAAAGTTGGCCTCCATATGCAGTAATCACTTGGTCGTAGGTCTAGTTTCCACATGAACTATGAATAAAAAATAAAATAAAAACTGAATATGCAACTAAATTTCCCTAGCCTTCGCTTATTCACTGACTTATAAGTTCATTTCTGTTTCTGACCTCCTACTGCATCAATACTAAGCATGCAGCTACACAAAGATCAAATAACTTGTGATTTGGCTAGATGATCAAGTGACGATGAGAACGGCTACGACTGTACAAAGTGTGTGAGTGGGTTTTGATTGTGAGTTTATTCTTGCTCCACAGTACGCGTGCACTGCAGTATGCTTGACAAGTTTGGGATAGGAAATGATGGATGCAGAAAAAAGCCGAAGGCACAGGACCAAAATTGCACAGATTGAGAGCCATATAGCTGCTTCGGACTGACTAGTTGCCATTGAAGCCATTGCCATTACTGTATGAACAAGAACGGCCAGGGCATGAATAATCTAAACTTCTTGGCTACTAACGTCGGAAAGAGGTCAACTACAAAATCTTGCGCGGACGACAGTAATAGTCCCATGTGTTACTAATTACAGTTTACGATTTACGATTTATGGTCTTACTTTTACGATTTACGATTTACGACGAATCTTTACGGTTTGCGATTTACGATTTACATAAATAAAATTCTTTGTTACGCACATCCCTGGTGCATAGCTATAAGAGTGATACTGGCATTTCGAAAAGCGGACATACTGATGTCCACCGTTCAGATGTGCTAAGGACAAAGTGTAAAGTCGACTATATGACGCAATAAAAACCGAGGATAGAAGCAAGACAACCTAGTTTGAGGCAAATTTCCGTGTTATCGGAAGAACATATGTGCGAACCTCGTTGCTAAAACATAAAACACCGTAACAAAATTAGATTCTCCCTACATTATCCCCTTTCCCAGAAAGTACGTACCTATTAAAATAAGAGCTAATCTCTCTATCTTGTTAGTGGTTGCATGATAATGGCGCGCCTTCTACGTAACGAAATGAGCGATAAAGAGCGCACTTTTGCTGTTTTGCGCATGCTTCAGCAATACCATCTCAAAATCTTTAAAAATTTTCATATTTTTAAATTTTAGCAGCCCTTCTAATATCAAAAAAGAGCTGTCGCATCGTGAAGGCTACGGTTTAGTGCCTAGTACGGTTGCACAGAGCGTCGGAATCCTTCCCGTATTCGAGTCCATTGCTGTGCGTCTGGCTTTGCAACACGGTCTGGCCAGTGTTACTGCTTTGCCCGTAAGTAGATCCTGGTTCGGAGAATAAGCCGGTGATTATCGTAGTGGCAAACCTTATCAGTTGACTTTTCAATAGATTCTTTAATGTAGCATTGGCAATGAAAAAACTTATCAGCACCAAGTAATAGCGATGGAAGAAAATACCGAGTTGTAATGCGAGTCAGGTGAACTGTTGGGTACACAGTAAAGCCAACATCACGAAGGCTCCGAATCGGGAACCCCTCACCATGGATGCTCCATAGTTCACTATCCCGTTTCCTTTTCAGTTCTTTAATGCAGCAATCACAACGAATGCGGTACACCTTACTCTTTCAAGAAGAATGGATTGTTCCACTTCAGATACAGATCAAAAGCATTCTTGTTGTTAACATGTGAATTAGTCGTTTGAATAGAAATGTTCAAAAACGTTCTAAGCATCTCAAGATTAAATCTGCTATACCTTTTCTACCATTTTGGTATAATTTTCGCTCCATTCCTCATGGGTAGCTTATTCCTGTCTTTTTTTTTTCGGATAATGCTCCGCTCTTAACCGGAAACGCCACATCGTCTAAATGAGTGATCTCCACGCCAACAATTTCACACATATGACATTTTATACTGGAAGTTCTGGTAAGAAACTGGCTAAGCTATCTTTCGTGTCGTCTTCTTCGCTAAGGCGCCTCCTCTCCATAGCACTGATAAAGGCTCGCAATATGCGATATTTCGTTAGCGGTATGTATGACAAATATAATGGATGTAACAGGCTGCCTAGCAAGTGTCCAATAGTTTCCTCTAATGCCTTACGATTATCCATTGCTCATGCGACTACCAGTCAGAGCAACTTTGTTATCTTTCGAATGATCGGAGTGATTCCATTTTTTTTTGAAAAAACGATCTATGTAATCTCTAGCGTAGCTTGCAGCGTACTTCACCAGACCTCCCTCAGACGCACACTTGTCAGCTGAACAACTTATGATCGAATTCAGGGTCTTTATCTTTATCTTAGGTTAGTGCTGCCTCCTCCCAAAGCTGCACGTGCGTTTTACGATGTACTACCAAAACTTTTGGTTTATTCAGTGAGAAGAAAGCCCCTGCTTGAACAATCCCGCATTAGAATAGCCTCCAAAATCTGCGCATTTTCGAGAAGAAATCTCGCCAAAATCAAGTCCTAGTAAGTAATAAAAGGTCCATAAGGCAGTGTGCGAAAACAAAGTACCAGCTAGAAATAACCCCAGGTTATTCTTCGTGCACGAACATGAATTTGAGGATGCTGCTGTCCACAGCGTTGCAGCACCATTCCCTTCATCTAGAGCCCTGCTCTTTTATTCCCTGTTGCATTGTAGTTTTGCTGGTGTCGAACTCATCCTTGATAATGATCTCTCTTCTGAATCAGCAAGTTTCTGAGGCTGCTGCTATGATGCTTTATCCGACAATGTTCGCTAATTGTTCAATTATGTAGAAAATAATCAGCATGAATTTGTATGGTGCACTATCTATGAAAGCATGTAGCATGTGCACAGGTTGATGCCTTATTTTTAACTTCCTCCTTTTATCCGATGGATTTGGCAAATTTCAGGGATAGTGTAGAGCGCCTCGTTCTTTCTTCCTGTGTTTCGTGAAAAATGCTCTAATATTAAGCAAGATCAAAGGCAGTATCTGTCAGGGATGGCTTTCTGGACGGTGGCCAAGGATTACAACCATGCCATTTTACATTTATCCTTTATCTGATGATATGAATACTAATCAATGCCAGTGAAACTTCCCTTGACACTGCGTCTAAAATTTTCGCCCGAAAATCTCCTGTATATATGGCGAGTTTTGTTAATGATGGATGAAAGGACAACGCCAGATGTAACTGTTAAACCAAGAAGCCTAGTCTCTCTCTACCTTATCTTATAGCAGTCATATACCTAACCAAAATCGCTTTGCTACTGCTTAGTTCTGCCCGCAGTCAGCACTCGCTTATCATGCCTGAGACGCTTTACTTGCGTATGACAAGTGCGTCAACTTTCGGAGATAGAGAGTAAAGCACTATGAGGAACGATGAAAGCTTTTTTTAATGAAGATTGCGTTGTGCCTTCCCATTTATTACTAACCGCCAACCAAAAAAAAATCCCTCGAAGCTGTCTTTTACCACCAATAGACATTTGAAGTGCCATTCACAAATTTATCGACATTTCTACACACGACAACTATAGCTCAGCCTAACGATACTAAACATCAACGAATTGCCGAATAATATATCCGATCATGAACAATGACATAAAAACATGTGCTATACGGAATAGAGCAAATTTCTCATATTAAGAACTACTTGTTTTAGCCATGATCCATATGGACTGACGAAGTAAATGGAAATCAATGAATTAAATATTGGTATAAAATCGAAAAATGATGTAGATAAATGCTCGAGAATGGGATGATGCACGATCTCCAGATATCCGAGTGTACACACAAGAATAGGGAAAATGAGAAACATTTGCACCAGTGCTTGGCAAGTAATGGCCTGAAAAAAGTTCCTGTGCACAGTAAGGAAATTTTATGTTTATAAATGACCTTCAAAAGTTGCTGGTGAAGACGCCGAGTATTTGCCGACATCCACACTACTTTCCGAAGTTTCCTTGCAATTTTCCACCCCAGAACCAGAATTGCCATAGAAACCGGTAGAACAGGTGCAACAATAAGCAATATTACAACTGGAGATGGCCACTGAATGTTTGCAATGCTCTTTTGGCCACTTACACATTCACCAGTTGTATTATAGCCTAACAGACTCTCAATCGTTGTTTCAATGGTAGATCCTGTATCAAATGAAAAATAAAGTAACACCTGAACTGAAAACTAATAAGCAGACAGTTACGCATTTTAAGCGCTCTGAGTTGTATCCTGCTTCAGACTTACGAACTGTAGGAGGCCTGGAACGTAGGTGAGAAGAAGTATAATTTTTACAGTTTTTGCTTGTAGCGGACTATCCGTGAGAATGTAGTAACGATAAAAAAACGCAAGAAGCAAACTAAGGTGATTGTTTTGGTAGCAGGATAAGACGAGACAGTGTCTAGAAGGACTGGTGAGGTTTTTTCAACACTATAAATCCAATGAAAAGAACTAACATGATGTAGCAGGCCAATGGTCCCGCTTTCCGACACAGACCATATGAAAATACGAACACACCCAATCTGCTAGTTATTACCCTGAAAGTCTAATATTAATTCCTTTCTTACTGAGTGTATATCTCCTGCACTGTCTTCATTCTTTTATTCCATTCGTACAATTTGGCACAGCCTGAGCACCTATAGTTTTTTACAGCCAGCATTTTTCCTAAGGAAGTTCAATTAAAAAGTTGCTAGACTAAAATTAAATAACAAAGCTGTACATTGTGAGATGGACCGAGACCCTATTCTAAAAATGGCACCTACGCTGAAAACGGAGTTCGAGATTCAGGGACTTTATGAACAGTAGGTGGCTGAATAGCTGAAAACTAAAATGAGAGCACCAGTAAGCCACTCATTGTCGAGAAAATGGCCGAAAAGTTGGTAGATTGAGAGGACTGGTCACGGACTATGCTGGACGAGTTGTCTTGTCAGTGTGTTTCGTACACTAGTTGAAGTCTTATAAGCACTGGGTATGAGTGGCTGACATGTGCTCTCTGCAACAGCAGCCTTCGGAAAGTATGACCTCACCAAAATCTAGTGTTCTGTTTCAACTTAAAGGCAGTGTACCACGAAATCTGCGTTTTTGCACATTTGGTACCAATCGACGCCTCTTAATCCCTTCTGTCCAGTGCAGAAGTTTCAAGAGAAAATTCCCAGTCGTTTTCGAGAAAAACCGCTGTAGAGCGTGTTGTCTTGAAGCTGATGTACGAGTTAATATACCGGGATGATGTGTCAAGGCAGAACGAATGAATGGTTATTGGCTTAGTAGATCTGTTTTCACATGTTTTGTTCAGCATCGCTCGTACATTAGCTTCAAAAACGAGGCGCTGTACCGCGGTTTTTTTTTTTTCTTGAAAACGGCTGGGCATTTATCTTTGAAACTTCTGCACTGTATAGAAGGGACCAAGAGCCGTCGATTGGTACCAAATGTGCAGAAACTTAGATTTCGTGGTACACAGCCTTTAAGAGGCACTGCACTTAACAAACTGCGAGGCGGTGCCGAGTAACTTCTACTTTCACAGTAAATTTTATTCCAGCCGAATGTCTGTGTAAAGCAGTCCATTCGATGCTCATATTTAAGGGTATTTTTTCTAGCATAGGAAACTTCTGCTTACTCGAAGAGTGTGGAGATAGTTGGTGATTTGCATGGGATGTGCTAAGGATACGGGAGAATTCTGATTTCTAGGCTAATTTTTTGCAGACTGATCTTGAATATATAGGTCGGAAAAACGGAAATT
The DNA here is from genome assembly GCA_000797555.1 of Oesophagostomum dentatum. Classification (NCBI taxonomy): domain Eukaryota; kingdom Metazoa; phylum Nematoda; class Chromadorea; order Rhabditida; family Strongylidae; genus Oesophagostomum; species Oesophagostomum dentatum. The sequence goes on along the minus strand of KN551451.1, from coordinate 20,825 downwards.
CCAACGCAGCATTTTCAGAACGAAACAAAAAAAATAAATACGCAGTAGATAAACAAGGTTGGCACTAGAAAGACAAAACAGTCGTTTACACCTTTATGTTTAGACAAGATCCCACAAAAATGTTAACAGTATCGCAGTCACTGCAACACAAGTTATACTGAGATGACCTAATAGTTTTTAGTTTTACCCAAACGAATTTCTCCTCGAGGTTTTTGAAATGTCGAAAGCACCCATGCTTCTAATCAGCAGAGAAGGTTAACTGCTCTTCATCTGGTACCATTCAACTCGTTAGCGTGAGGGAGCAAACGAAGTGCTATTCGTTGCGTACGATCCATGCGAGGAAATGTAAGAAAGTTGCCAGCGCGTAAATGCTAATCTATGATCTCAAGTCCAGTAAAGCAATATAATCCGCAAAATGTAAACCCCAAGGAAATTAAATCGGGCACATATCTATCTTTAGCACCCCTTGCTTCCGTGATTTCGCAAGCAATCTGTATTACTGACATAACATTAGAGATGCCGGCACAGTAAGCAGTCAAACCTCAGTATAGCATCTGTCGGTGACTATCTACTGACAACTCATGTCGTCAACGACTCAAATGAACGGTCGTAGAATTGTGTTAACTCATGACTGCGTATAAAGCACCGATCATACTTTTCTCGCTCGGCAAGCTCGCTCGTGGAGATAAGTGATGGGCGTGGCATCATTTTGCCGCCGAGCGCCGAGATATCGAGGCTAGCGAGTTTTGCCGTCAGCAACAAAAATGGTTCGATTCATTTCTTACCAGAGCTCGCTAAGCGAGCTCGCAAGGTCGTGCCACTCTGAATAGCACCCACTGCGAGCTTTGCCGCAGCAAGCTCGCGCTGCCTGGCTGCCCCGTATCCTTCAAACTTGCGAGCACGCCGAGTGAGAAAAGTAGATCGGAGCTTAAGAGAGAAGCTGGAATTACAAAGATTGTCGAGAAACACAACGGGATTTGTATCTGTAGGAGATCCTTGCCTAAAGCACTAGCACCTTTTAGTATTAGCTTAGGTAGCTGGACCAAATATAGGGTGGAGATATTATCTAATCAGTCGGAGAACGGCGTGCGATCGACGATGTATCGGGAAGAGGGGTAGAGGTCTTCATTAACTGTCACAAAAAGTCAATCAGATCATGACAAATTTGAGCGACCTCGTATACCGTATAGTGGAGATGCGACTGTTGGAAGATGTGCGGATTAATCTTTCTTTCATAATGCAACTGTCATTCCTAATTGATGCTAGACTTAAAGGCAGTGTAGCCCAAAATTTGGTTGGTGAGTTTTCTAGTACGGCTCAGCGAGGGCCTGCTCTATAACCTACCATAGTAGCAATAACCAAAACCTACTCATTTCGGAAGAAATGCCTTATCAGTTATGAAATCCTTGCTAATAAAAGCTACAATAGAACAAAACCGAAGCAAGGCTCTGAACGGCGATGGGGTCGCAGCTTTACCCATGTCGTCGGTTTATCCTCTAAAACATATTCCTACAAGAAGAGTGATCTAACACTGACTCTTAGACCGTTTCTTGGCCCCCTACTTTGCCGAATTTACTAGCAGGGGTTTCATTTTTGATAAGGCTTTTTTTTCCAAAATGACTAGGTTTTGGAGGCTATTACTATGGTAGGGTTACAGAGCAGGTCCTTTCTGATCTTCCGACTAGAAAAACTCACGAGCCATATTTTGATGGTACACTTTCTTTAAAGCTGTTAACATGCGGAAATTTTTAAAGAAATGGAAGATCATACCTTTGCTGCACGAACAGAGCTGCGAGACCTGCAAATAGGTCGACTATGGCAATGTTCAAGATGATGAAAGAATATGTTTTTAAGTTCTTCGGTGTTTTCTTCACCACAAAAAATATGAGCAGAACGTTGAGAGAAATCCCAAAAGCGTTGGCAACGATATGTGCTGTCGTGGCGACAACAATTATGGAAATCATAGCGATTCAGGTCACTCAAACCAGTGCACCTGAAAAACTAATTAAGAAAGTTAAATCCTCTCCATTGTTAAAAATTAGATGTCACTCTGCTTCTATTTAATGGCTTTTGAGCATCAGAACAATTTGCGAACTTGCTGAAGGGAACGCAACATCCAACATCACCTGACCACATTTTGCAAGGTTGGCGCATAAATTCATGTGGATTTTTGCGCCAGCCATTTTTTCTCTCATATCTCAGTCAGTGGTAGAATCACTATAATATAACTCAGAATGTGTTCGTCCGTCCCTTATATATACCCACAGCTAATCTTATCCATCACTCATTCTGAGTAATCATTTTCCTTGAAGATCTCAGTTCATTAGTAAGGCTGCATTACTCTGTAATGGCATGAACCTACTTTTACTTCATTTGACGTGGAAGAAGATGCCGCAGGTTTACTTTGTAATTAATTAATTAATTGCCATAGTTAAAGCCGTGAACTGTGACGTTCTCTAGTAGAACAAATGTGTACGGGAATTACTCTGCGTCAAATACCGCTAGAATTGGATGCTGGACCGGTGCGAGCTTTTCACGAGACTAGCGGTCCTGCTCCGCTGGTTTGAATAGCTTCGCCATTCTGTGTTGCATTTTGAGTGTCTGAGTTAATCAGGGTATTATAGAATGGGGTACCACCAGATGGCTCACATGCCGTACGACGGGCACACTGAAAAGCCTACACGCCTCATGGAACGCGCGCACGTTTAACGGCCCACACGGAGGACGGTGTACAGGCCGTGGGTCGCCCATGCACTGGCCGGAGAACTTCGTGCTGCTGCAAGTGCTTCTGATCATCTATATGAAATAAAAACATCTGCCATTCTAGAATCCCAAAAATATCAGTCTAGTGCATCTCAGACGGGAAAACGCTTGAGCAGCTCAAAAAGTAGGTGCGCATGCCTTCCTCGGAGCCTGTTACAGAAAAACTATTCAAAATTTAAATACGTTTCTTGTTGTCAGGTAATATCCAAGAACTTTTTGCACTGTTTTTAAGGGTCTACTAGTCCTCCCACCAATTCATCGCTAGCCAGTGGTTCAAGCTTCTAGTTTTTCAGGTAGCTCTAAGCGGTATATAGTAGAACACATTTGCACCTGCTTCTTTTTCGGTGGTAATTTGTCCATAGAGAGGAATTTTTCTTAAAAGGGGTGAAACCAAGGGATAATAGCTATAACTCTGCTTGTACTATCTGCTCGGATTGACGTGTAGCTGAGGGATTAAAACATCACCACAGTTGCTAATGCCAACTGGAGATTCATCAAAAAATCAAAATGCAAAAAACCGCCTATCCGAATACTTTTGACCGCTACTGTAAATTTACAAACCTACTTGTAATATAACGTTTTATACTAATAATTAAGAGAACGACAGAGCTGTGCACTATAGAAAACAAGACATGTATTACATTTTAGATTACATTTTAGACTTCTTTTAGACTCAAGCTATGCATGCTATAGCGACATTTTACAAGCAAGTGCGAGAAATTCCGAAAGGGGCGTCTTGTAGCCCACAGTTACCGGATCTTATTTCAGCTTATATGGAATTTAATTACCTAAAAATTATTAAGTCGTTGCAAAAGTCTTTGGACACTCAGAACATTTGTCTTTTTTCTGATAACGTAACTGTTTGCTGCTTTTCTTTTTATGTGGTTATTTGCAGTGAAGCCTTGCCATTTTATTCCACTTGATAGATCCTAAACATACTACTTCGTACTCTCATAAAAAATTTAAATCTTGACATGCACATAATGCACCTTCCACTTGTAAAAATTTTATACGCGCTAAAGTTTCCTGAGCAAAAGGGAAAGTAAATCTTGTGATAGAGGAAGATCAACTCTATCTGACAGCATGTTCCTTTCCGATCCAAACTTTTCAGCTTTTCTAGAAATAAGCTTCAGATTTAATAGTGGTTGCGCGACCACTGGGTAGAATTTGAATATTATTTCTATAGTTGCCGGCGATTCATATGAAGCACCACTTTATAGCTCTACCTTGCTACTCTTTTAGGCCACCACGGGAATTTTCGCAAAATTGCAAAGCTTTAGAAAATTGGACTTTAATTTTCGACGCCCCGTGGGAGCTCATTATGGAGCATAGGCAAGGGTGATTTTCGATTTCTTTGTAGCATTCTTGATCAGTGGCCGTCAACGAACTACCTTTTCCTTCCCATTGGAAAGGTCGTGCCTCACCTTAACCGGGGAAATAGTATCGCACTAAATCATCGGAAGGAAGGGGTATTACTCATCGTCCAATCCCAGGTCCTCAAAAAATAAATTATGCTGCAAAATAATAGAATGCAGAGCATCCATCCTGTTACAGTGTCTTTGGCTTTATGCGGAAGAGAGTTACACGCTACTTTTATTTGACTATTATGACTTAGAAATACCTTGAGAAATACCGAAAAGTTTATTTTCTGTGCAGAGCAAGAATCATGCATTTTCTTCTGAGGCATGCTAAATAATCATTGAAGTCTGGATTCCCAAAACTTTCCCTTCTTTGTATAGGCCATACCGTCTCCTCTCACAATATCAAGTGACTGATTTGCTATCTTGTTTCTTGAAGCGGAGAAAAATCGGCAAGCGAAGGGTCCGGAAAAATGACACCCAAGATGTTTTCATTCGTAACTTTTGTAGATGGAAAGAGATGTATTATATCTCATCAATGTATAAAGTAGAGACCTCGCGGATAATAGCTACGGCTATGGGAACGGTTTAACTTTCGAAATTATAGAGTAGTTAAGCTTGGAAAAAACACCTTTGAGTGTCCAAGGACTTTTACAACGACCTAATAGTAATGAAAACAATTTAATGCAGTCTAACTACACATTTAGATGCATTGATGACATCCTACATGTTTCACATAACGTCAGCTTAATTTAACAAAACTTTACAGACATACGACAGTTGCTTATAAGACAGTAGTTTAACAATACAAAAGACTAATAAATCTAATAAGGAAACTGCTTAGACCTCACAGTGAAGTAGAAAACCAAAAAATATTAAAAGACTTTATAATAAGATTGACGATTATAATATTAGACCAGGATTGGCCACGAGCTGCGACGTGAGACTCCTCAATACATACTCCCCATTTGCTCCATCCAATCCGCTCATTCCTGTCGTGTAAAATGTGGCATTTTTTGGTCGGCAAGTGCTGCCAAAACTCGGCGTTGCGCTCCCGATGCTCACATCTTTTTAAACTCTATGAAATATGTTCAACAAACTTGAAACTTCCACTCATATATTATTCGTCCCAATAGGTTGGAAAAATCCCAGGAAGTGTTCATAATACTAATAATAACACGAATTTTTAATCCCTTAACGTGCGACTTCAACACTCGGGCTTGGAAAGCAGTGCTTATAAGTACTACAAGCTGATCTTGTTTCGTCGTGTTTGAACACACTTTACATCTCCACTCATCACCTGTGTTCTTTCGCATGGTCTTTTCCACCTGTGCTCTAGCTCCTCTATGATCACTTCCCCTCTTGGAAGGTACGGCAGCCAACAGACCGTCTACTGGGTGTCGCACCTGGCAAAGGAGAGGGGGGGGGAATGACCTTAGATGAGCTAGAGCACAGGCGAAAAAGATCGTGCAAAAGAATCTATGGCAGAAAAGAGGGAAATGAACAGACGTGATGAAACAGGGGGGATCAAGATCAGCGTGTAAATCCCGTAACCTATGCGGGGAATCCTATTCTCTTTTCTTTCCAAAGCTTTCTGAATTTTTTGAAAAAAAAGTTTCGACACATTGATTGAGAAAAAAAAATGAAAAAGGAAAGTTGTTGCAACCTTAATTAGTTTCACAAAACTTTCACAATTTCACAAAACTTTTCTAGGAAGAGTGACTCTACTCAAATCTATACTTCTTTCGATGCATATCACATGTGTTTAACATTAATAGAATATTTATGTTAATGTTATATTTGTATGTATTGTTTTTCATGTATATGCATACTTTATAACCCTCACATGGTTAATTGCATGTAATAATAAATAAACGAATAAATATTATTGCTAGTATATATAGCAGCGAATGGGCCCTTTTGCGGAAAGAAACGTTTCTTTAACTTTCACGACTTTCAAATGATAAAGAATATACATTTGGAATATTTAATTATTGAGGCGGTGCGCAAATCGTCAATTTAAAAAAAAAACTCCCCATCTAGTAAAAGCTTCCCTAAAAATGAGTCAAAAGACGGTCCAAGAATCTTTTAGAATTGGAAATACGCACCCCCTTTTTGCATTTTTTTACCACTTCTTCAAAATACGTAAGGGGATCTGGATTGTCTCAGCCGTGACCAACCCTGTTTTAGGGTGACTAGATATCCTCGTTTCAAACCTACTAATCTAGCTCCCGTTGTACTTGTTGCTATACTAAACACCTTCACTATAGATAATAAGAATTACTAGAATCTGTTAGCTTTCGGAATTTCGAGCAAAGAACTTTAGAAATGTATGCTAAAGTTTTACTAACGGATGGCAGAAACAAGATATAGTAAGGATATTACATATAACAGTGGATAGTAGGCCTACAATACTTAGAAAGTATGGACAAGAATCTGCTTACATCATTCACATATTAGACTGGGTAACCAATAACCTGCCTTGACCTAGAAGTTAACTAAGACAAAGCGAGATAAACAATTTTTAGGCTTATGCAGTGTTAGTTAGATTTTTAATATCATTTGTAAGTTAGTCCAATAAGGTTTATTCGTCGTTATAACTACCCACATTTTATGGACTTCACTTAGTCAATTGTTTGAAAGATCTAATGTTTGAGGTCTTCCTATGTAGCGGAACTTCGCCCTATAACTCGTGCATCTAATTATAGGCAAGGCGATATAACGCGTGAATATTTCAATTCAAACAAGGAACCTTATAGCCCTCTTGTTTCGCACGAGTTCTATTGCTTTTTGTGTCGCACCACTTCCACTGTTTCTTTTCCTACTGCTTCTGCGTTTCTTGTTCAGCATTTAAGTTACTGGACTTTAGCAAGCTTCCTTGGGAACTACTGATGAGGGTATTCGAGGAAGCTCACACAATTTAAGATCCGAACCGCAACTGTGGGAACTTATTTTAGATTATTGCCTCCTACTTTAATCTTTAGCATGTTACTATATCCTAATGTATTTTTACAAATTTCTTCTAATGGTAGAAACCCCCTAACTGATTTAACATCAGTTATAACTTCTACATTAGTGAGTAGAGAAACCTAGGTACAAGATAACAAATAGCAAAGCCGATGTCGAGCTTACCCACAGTTTATTCTTTTCAAGAGCACTAAAACATTCTGAGCTTCAAAATGAAATTTGTCGCAACTATGAGATCCTGAGAATATCTTTCCTCGCTCATGTAATCACTTTCCAGATAGTGCTTCGTTACACAGAAACAGCTATTGAGAAACTCAGTTCTGGTCCAGCCAGCAATTCAGTTTGGTTAACGCACCACAATAACACAGACATTCTTGTCCTCGGTAAATATAGCTCCTGTAGAGTAAAGAAAAAGTATCTAGGAATAACGAACTCTTACATAGTCCCCAAGAGCGAGTGCTTATGCTCTTTATAGGTAAATACCTTCAGAATAAGGGAAGAAAACAAAAAAGTGCTGCACAACGTTCAGCAAGGTAGGGCACACTTAGGAGCAATTGATTCTGTCTGTTCATGTTCTCTGCTCATAAAACCTGCTCATTGTCTTCAATTAAACTTTGATGCTTTTCTTTGCAAAACAGGTTGATATGTAGGCACTTTATTAATGCGCAATGTTTCGGCTTAACGCCGTCCTCAGAGGCCTGAAAAAGAGCCAGCTTAGTTGAATTTATGCTTGCTGCCATCAAACACCTCATCTATTAGTGCGTTTAGTTCGTATAAAATAGAAGCCATCAAGATTCGGAGCACCCAACTATCATCCACGCGTGATTCAATCGCTTATACTTCTTGATAAAGCCATTTTCAATTGCGGACTGATAAGTAAAGGTAAAAAGTAAAAGGTAAAGTAAGAAAGTGAAAAGCAAAAACATTTAGAAGCGCCCAGTAAAGCTCCACTTTTTGTTTATATACCTATAATTCATTTTATTCTCTGTGTATCTTCCTGTGAATCTTGAAGTCTAAATGGCAAAAAGGGGGAAGAGCATCGAACGTTGAGCGTGATGAACTTCTTTTGGTTGTTCTGTTCACGTTAGCTGTCTAGAAGCAGACAGACCTTCATAATGTAGCAGAAAGAAAACAAAGGTACTAGCCGCTGGATTTAATACGGAACATAAACTCTAAAAATTTATTCAGCTGCAGAGCTTTTCGGATCCAACTAGGAACGGCACCCTAGTCCTTGTTCGTAATTGAATAATGTGCTTGGTTATTTTTTATCTGCAAGTGACTAGCTGTGCAGCGTGGCTCGGCGTCCACCTCAGCCTACTAAGTGTCGGGGACGCTGCCAA
>KN551445.1:12718-26730 GCA_000797555.1 Oesophagostomum dentatum | reverse complement strand
TACTTCTGATCGCTATTGTATGTAAGAAAACGGCATAAAAGTTCTAAAATTCTTCAAATGCTTGCACAGGACAGGAAATCTCATCTGGTTTTTGAGCCTATCCATAAAATTTTTAACATGCAACAGTAAGAAATTAAAGCTGTTAAGATTTCATCCACAAGAATGCACTCATCCATGTTCACTGGCAGGAATGGCTTTTTTGGGTTATTCACACCCAAAAGGAATATAAAACAGCTGACACTAAAACTGCAACGAACCCTGTGCAAAGGGACATGAGTTCTACTAAAAACAACATGTAAAAGATAGCTCAGCAAAAACAAGTTTACGAGAAACTCTACAGTGTAGGTAGGTACATATTTTGGAAGGAGCAGAAATCGACTTTTCCTGAAACCTATGGAAACATTTAGGGAGCTGTACATATAAATCAATAAAATGATTTAAAAACAGCCAGAAGCCGAAAATCCGCAGGTTACAGTCCAAGTGAAAAATTTTTTTAAAAATTAATATAATTGCGCCTGATAAGTGGGTAACATAGCAGTGGGAATGTGACGTTTATTTGTGAATATGTTCTTCAAATTAGTTCACTTTAGCCGATAAATAAAATCTCAAAAATCGACATCTCTTAGCGAATCGAAAGACCAATGATGTCTAAGCACAGCTAAGATTGAAGAGCCGCATATCGGTCCTGTGTTTGCCAATAATCCCCGTAAAACAAGTAACCAGAAGTTGTACTCTTAGTTTAGATACAAGAAAGGGAAGCAGCGCAGCGATTACCCTCCATGCAGCGATCCAGCAGAAGGATGCGCGTAAGCTCAACAATGTGTAGAAAACAATTAATAATTCAAGCCATGATGAGCGTGGAGCTGTATAGTGCCAAAATTCAGCTAGAAAAAGAGTTTCTCCAGAAAAAAGGCTGCATAGGGCAGCCGAAGAAAAATGTTCGAAAATCAACGAAGCGGGCATATCGTTGATTGTCCGTAGTAATCATTCCATTCAGTCTAATTTGACCGATTGTAAGGTGATCCCATAGCGATGAAAATTCGTACAAGACCACTATTGAGTTTCTTGTCGCTATTATTACCAGAAGTGGTTACTTACGTGAAGGACATTCCTTGTGTCATTCATTCGTCGTTTAACAATAATTAACGTACTTTAATTGGATTTTATGGGGGAAATGAGTAGTACGCGAAACATTATTTAGGAACAATTTCAAGAGATTATCAAAACTTTACAAGTTTCTGGTAGTGAGCCGCCTTTCATGGAAAAATACAGTTGCCGAGGGAAATTATTTTTACTTGTGAATCAATCCATGAGCTTTAACCCTTAGAAAAAAGCAGAATCCAGTGGGAGTTCACGAGATTGACTGTGTTCACTCTCATCTCACTTTTTCGCAGTTTCAATAGTTTAGGATGATCTGACTGAAGATGGTCCTAAAGGTCGAGCCATACTTGGTCATTACCGGCGCGATCGCGGCGATCGCATCTACAAGCGACAACGCTTTAAGATGCAAAATGAGCTATTATTCTGGCAGCGCGATCCGCTATCCGAATGATCTGCAAGAATGATAGTGGTAGCGATAAGATAAATTGGCATGATTCTCACTTTCACATTGCCCTTAACGAAAGTTCGTTTTTTGATTGGTGGAATAGGCTCGACGTTAAAGGCAGCATTCGGCCCCAAAAAGCTGTCGAGTTATTGTGGTAATGCTGGAAGAGTCTTTTCTCATTTTTAGCAAATGTATGACTATAAACACCGAAAATTTTGTCAGAAAATGATGAAGGAACTGGTTTCCTAGAGCTCATTCCGGCTTAAGGGTCGATACATACTCCGCCGCACAAAAATGAAGTGGCGGAACTGGCGATTCAAAAATGAAAATGAAATGCATTGATCCGCTCATGCGGATCGCGCGATTCGAATGATCCGCCAGTTCCGCAACTTCCGCATTTCATCAGAATTCATCACATCTTCCGCCACTTCGCAATGGAGCACGTTATAAACAAGTTTTCTTCAGCGTAAGCTACATAACAGCCGCACCGCATATGCGTGGCATGCTTCTAACGTCATTATCAATGCTCTCGTAGTGGCCGCCACGACCGCGGCGATCGCATCGGTAATGGCAGAGCATTGAGCGACCCTGACATGTTCTCGCTGAATCGTACTCGTATATTAGTTGAATAAAAGTTTTTTGGACGTTAGAGCTAACAACGGCAGATCAAACTATAGTAGTGATGTGGAAGAGCCTTCCTGACATCCCTGTCATAATAGCTCGATAACCTTTTGGGGCCCGAATGCTGCCTTTAAAAGCTCATCAGAGCTTGTTCTTCTATACTTACTTTGCGACCCTCGAACTGCCTTGATAGTAATAGTATGGATTCGGTGTTTTCTATGCGTTCCTGGCGTATTACAACACTTCTCATTAAATCATCTAATATTTCTCATAAATCACCAGGGGTAACCTACGATGAATCGTTACAATCCACCAATTTACATACAATTTCGTTTTTATGAGATAATCATTAGCAAAAGGAGCGATTATTACGGGCCCCGAGCGTTCTGGCTTTATTCCGGTAGTAAATGCAAAAGTGCAAAAACGCGACTGACGACCTAATGAAATGTTCACTTCTCTTCAGATTTTCATTTACGACAATTTTCTACATTTGACCTTTTTTCTGCAATCATTTTTGTCTTTAGACCTTGAAGCCGCTACATCTTTCAGAGTCGTGCATGTCGCATAACAAGAGAAGCTCGCGTGTTGGAAAAAAGAAGACAGTTGAGAAATTGTTTGGAAAAGAAAGAGGTGCAATACATCACCATTTAGCTCAAAACGTCAAATCGACGGAAAACTTCCAATATGTCAAGTTTACAAAAACACCTGCAACTTTTTCAAAATATAAGAAGCGGTGCGTTGATGAAGCGAATAATTCCAATAGAAATTATTATGAATATGGGAGAATTTAATGCTTGAACACAGCTTGATAGACGAGTTTTTTAAAAATTGGGTTCCGAATGTATTAAACATAAAGATTCAAAATATTAAACATTTCAAAGCACTCAAAATTCGAATAGTTGAAGCACTGTCTCCGCCGTTTTTGTTCTTATTCAAATGCAACTCGTACTCGCCCAATTTCTGTACCTTGAAAGACTGCATTTTTGAGCCTGCTCAGTAACCTGAAATATGTGACAATTTCCGTTCTTCAATAATCTGTGGGAATACTCGAGCGTGTTTCATTCGAAAAAAAAACTGCATTTTTCTGGATTTCGCAAACGCATCCATATAAATTTCACTTCATTAGTTCGTTTGTTAAAAAGGGAACTCGCTCAAAATTATGTTCGCATGAATTCATTCAACAATTTTTTTTTATCCAGGAAAATTTCCAGATACCCCTCCCCATCCGTTTATCTGAGAAGACTCGTCAAAGAAAGAAAAACAATAACAAATAAATGCTAAATAAATAATTGAGCAGTTGTATAAGCTGATAAAATAAAATCTCAGAATTTTTTGCTCATAGAGTAACATAGGTCACTATAAATTCTCCCCAGATTTGTTTCTGTGCTTAGTTAAGGCAAAATGCAATAAAAGTTATACTTCGACGCGATTGCTGCTTGGCATGCAGTATCATATCGAAGTGTTCACAGAGCATTTACAGTACGTATAGTGCCCCAAAAAGTCCTCAAGCTTTTTGTAAAACACTACAACTCACTCACAACAATTCAATTTTCAGATAATCCTATCTAATATTACGAAAAAAATGCAAGCTTTTCTAAAAAGCTATAGTAGTAAGAAGGAAGATGTTATGTTGCGCAGAGTTTTGAGACGTAAATGTGAAGGAACCGTTGTTCCAGTAAATTTTTAGAAATTACACGGCCAGTTCTCATATGGCTAAAAACGATCCATCAGCTTCAAACACGATGCATGTCGGTAAACGTAAAAGTGATGGACGTTTTATTTCTTCGGGAAGAAGAGCACTGCAGATTTAAAAAAAAAACAACTTTCGGAATTCGATTATAGCTGGACCTCTGACTTTTCTGTAGCGGTCTCCTCTCGCATTTTTTAAATAGACCACGATTCCCGGAGCGAGGCGAGCGCATTTGTTCTAGCTCTACTGACCGATCTGAACAAATGCAAGTTTTTTTTAATGAAGATGAAGAGCAGGGAAAGAGAAGGTATTGCTTAGAATTTTAAATGTGGGACTTGCAAACGGGAAAAAACGAGAAAAAAACGTTACTCTAAGAGTTCCTCTAAAAAGTACACAGCTGACAATGGGACGCTACTTCCTTCATCTCCCTCAGGGTACTCCACCATCCTCTAAGCTGCTAACCGTGTGCTTACTGCATACGGAATCTACAGTACTCTTCTTTGGAAGTGATAAGAAAAAACAAAAACGTAGTGCACATCTGGCCACCGTTCTGAACTCATCCATGTAAATTTCATAGCTTATTGCACAGCAGGGGCTAAGAAAAGTCCTTTACCAACATCATAAGCCGATTACTATAATAGATTTTCATATGCTGTGGCATCAAACCTCTATTTCAAGCTGCTTCATTGGCTCTCAATATTGCTACTTTATTTCCAGAATACGGCTCTGGACGTAAAAGTAGTCAACAACCAACCCTACAATTTCGCTAGGAGTGATCGCAAACAATCGGAATTTTTATGGCGGACTATGTATTGTTGGGCAGTAGATTACGAAACAGTACGAGGAAACCTTGAAAAAGTTCTCGCTGAATTACAGGAGTGACCTGAGAATAACCACTTCTGACATTCTTGAGCTATTCATTCACCCTGTTTAAACGCTTCTGCGAGGCGCAGTGCATACGCTCCACAGCGTAATACACCGCCGAGGGTATGCTATTGAACTGCATACAGAACACTATTTTTTCAACTCTGGATAGAAATAGCGTTGCCGAGTTGGGCTCTAAATATTTTGCTGACCAATCGAAAAAAAAACCCTGAAATCATGTGAAGGGGCGTCTCAGATTCTGGAGACTTCAGGCCGTTTTAATCATATGCAGGAAAGCTTTTCAGAGCTACTTATATGCGTTTGAAAAGGCACCACCATGTTGCAAAAAGGGGGCGTGGCCAAGGTGGCCGTTTGAGTGACAGGGACGAAAATGCACAAGATCTGGGCAGAATATGTCATTTACTTCATATTTTTATTGTACCTGAAAAGGAGGTTCATTTGGCCAACATTTCTTGCGTCTTAAATTTACTGGGAAGTTTACATTTATTTTAGATTCTTCGGAAAATCGTTTATATTTTCATTTCATTTCGGTTTAGACGGCTAGCAGCTATTCAAGGAGATTTTTTTAACCATTGAGGCTCCCACCCCTATTTTATTGTAGTTTATATGAGCAGACTAAAGCTATTTCCACTAGTTATTGTACTTTGTATGCAACTGAATATGCGGAGAAATTTTCATGTTTATTTATCTCCTCTAATAGCTGCTAGCCGTTTAAAACAGAAATGGAAGGAAGATGTAACAAATTTCCTGAGAAATCCAAAACAAATGTAAACTTTCCGGCAAATTTAAAACGCAAAGAAAGGCTGACCAAATGAGGCATCAAAATGCTAGTTAAGTCTTCCTCTGTACAATGCTGGAGTTGTCGAAGTAATTGGAAATCAAAGCAAAGATTTCTTTTTTAACTCGTAACTTTATTGCTAATTAGTCATGTGATGACTCATTGGGGAAGTAGGCGAGGATAATGAGGTCACTCATTTCTCAGGACGCCGAAAAGGTTGGAGCGCAAACCAACGTAACTTGCACACGCAGATCATATAGACGCATTGCTGCATGAAAAGTGCGTCTCAAGAAATCCATTTTTTAAAAAAAGTTATTCGAAACCCGCAAATTCTGCACAATTCCGCGAATTCTCGGAAATTTTTGAGATTCAATGGCCTGTGTTGTAGACCATTTTTTTAAAGTTAGATTTCGATATTCATTCCAACTAACGAAGAACTGTCTGAGGTTCGGCAGTTGCGCAAGGTGGGGGAATGGGTCGCTGAATAAACGCCAGAACCTGAGGTTCCTGGCTCACGATAGAGGCGAGAGGCGGCAGGAAGAATATGTTCACAGAAACTTTCTGGCCAACCTAATATTTAGTAGTTTTGTGGCCCACTGCCCAGCGCCAGTCGATTATAAAAATTTCGATCGCTCCTGACGAAACCATACTGTTCGAAATTGGCTATTTTTACGTCCATAACCGTGTTGTAGAAGTAAAGTAGCAAGACTGTTAGCTAATGCAGCTAAAGTAGAGGCTAGAGGCTTAGTGCAAAAATCATTTTACAATTTCACAACGATCGAATTCTTCGCAAAGTTACAGGCTTTAAAAAAAATCCCGAAGACTTTTTAAGGCACTCTATATGGGGGTCAGTCGACATTTCACCCCTTGCGGCTCAAATTACAGGTAAAACTTTACAGCAATACATATCCGGGTACAGAGCTGTAGGAGTGAGATTGATGAGATCACAAATATCTAAGTCTTATTAGAGCTATAAATTCTTCTAATATTGACTTAAACTTATATTAAGATACCTAAGTTTTCACACTGTCCGGTTTCGGGGCTTGGACTAGACCGTTAATGAGATCTCCTTGGCGCCCCCGGGCACTATGCCCTTTCATCAGTAGTTCCCAAGGAGACTTCCAAAACAGTTAGTTATTAGTAAATTTAATTAGAAGTGACGTTACAAATGAGATGCAAGAGAGCCATAAAGCATAAATAGGATGACTGTGATCATGAAGTCCTTAAAAAAATCCTACAAAAATCACGGTGCAATAAGAAGTAAGGCATGCAGAAACTGTTCAGAGGAGCAATAGCATTGACAACTTTTCCTGTGGCGTCGAGACTGGCCGAGACTGGTGAAACAGAGCAAGAATAAAGTGATTTTCGAGTAGAGCTGCTTTCGACTGACTGCGTCAATCCGTTCTTGTGCAATTCGTAGGCAATCGGAAATCAGATTTGCTAGCGGCGTGCTGAAGACGCCATTGGAGCTACAGCCATCGCTCAGCTCCCAAAGCACATTTATAATCGGAGAAACGGAGAGCTCCTTGGAGACACTAAACTTTCGATAAATTTGTGACCGCATACGTCACTGATGTGGAATAAGCATCTGACAAGTCAGAAACATCTAATATAATGAAGTGCATCACTTCTGAATAGTGCATCTCTGGCCTACCCACTGTTATACTTCGAATCCATTTTACTGCATGAAAGTGCAGCTAAAAGTTCGACCATTTACTACCAAAATCGGTAGAAGACAGCAGAAGAGAATGCGCACAGAAAAAACAACACAATTCTCGGCAAAAGACGAAAAAGGGCATTTTTTCATCTTCCTCGAGGATCTTTCTTGTGTTGCCTTCACCCTTCAGCATTGCGTATGTGCTGATATGGATTCAACGGGCCTCCAGCCGATTTTAGCGGAAAGACCAAAAAAAGCAAGGACACAAGAAAATTTGTTTAGGGCACTTTTTGGAATTGCTCATCTAGTCCGGCAGTCTTGCTGGGTGTATCCGTTAGGTCTAATTGCCACTGCCGCTGATTGGCTACCTCACAAAAAAGTTCTCTAGAAAAAAAATAGCTGCCGAGTTCTTCCCGAGCAAAGTTTGGCATGTGGTAGGCAAAGATACCGGGGAGGTAAGGCGCTAACGCACTTCAGTCGCAGGATTTTTCAGATCGGCACGTGTGCCTTTCTCCCACCTGCAAAAATTGCTCAACGATTTCGAAGCGCGACGGCTTCAGCGCGATTTTTTGCATCAGACATAGTTTGTGATATCTCCATCTTGTGGTTAGGCAATTAAACCATCAACCCCTGCGGCAGGTGAACTTCTTCCATATCTGTATTAGCGTTTCTGGAAGTGTCTACCATTAGGAATAAAGGCGGGCTGCTGTTTACTGCAATGGTTCCCACCATCCCACCACCACTGCGCGGGAAAGGAATCCATATAAGGTACCATTGTAGCCCCTTTTGGGACTTTTCGGCGATATATATAGGACAAAATTGGTACTGCATAAGTATGGCGTTCAGGCACATGTGCCTCCGGCGTAAGTGGGCACGATGTGGAAATTTCCCGTGCCTGTTCGGGGAGCTTTCCCGTAATATGACGTGTGCTGGATAGGCGCCGGTGCCTAGAAGTTTCATAGTATATATGAGTGATAGCGCATTTTATGCAACAAAACTCTCCATATGAACACTTTCTGAGCTAAAAGTAGCGTAATCTTAGGTGCCGAAGATGTTGTTTTTACATTCAAAGTGCCTAGCATATTCGCTTATTGCTAATTCGGACCACGACAGCTCTTTAGGCTGATTTTTACGCACTACCAGCTACAACGACTGTAGTGGCTAACATATCTATATATTAGCTAATATATAATATGTGCACCTAAAATATAGGCGTTCGTCATGGGAATTCTCATGGGAATTTTTGAATTCAACTACACAATTTGGGTTTAAATAGTTACAATGGATATCGTCCTTTTCTCTTGTTTATAGTTGATTTTCTGAGGCAGAATCATACGCTTCATGCAGCCAGAACGCGGAACAAGAGCAAATTGCTACGCATGTTCGAGCACCATCGTATAACATATATGACATCAGTTTTACAGAAAATTCCTCAGCCAAAACTTGACTTAACAGAAGCATGTCCAACCTTCCGACAGCACTCAATCAGAAAGGACATTCAAAATAATTTCTTTACTATACGTTTTCGCTGAGTCGATCAAAGAAAAGGTTTAGTTGGTAAAAATTTCAATAAATGGTCCGATATTCTGCACTCTTGGGGATGAAAACTTCTTTAGTATTTTGCTTCGATATCTAATTGGAAGCAAACTTCCGACAAGCGATATCAGGACAAGGTTTTAAAAAAGTTAAAGTACGAAGAGATTACTGGTGGTTGCCAGGAAGTTTCACGAGCAATGGGTGATGACACCAACACATTAATATGGAAATAGAGAGTGGGAGTTCATATTACATGTGCAAAGGTCGAAGAATAGAAGATTACGTCGAAAAAGAGCGAGAACAGCGAGAACAGGAAGAAATGTGGTAAATTCCTGCTAGTAGTAGAGGAACCAGCGTAGATAACTTCTTAAGAAATAAAAGATATTAATCAACAGGTGAGGTACTCTAACTGCCCACTGAAAGCCTTGGTATTTTAACGCGCATATTTGCGTATGCCTGTATAGTAAACTTATAGTAGCTGGAATAATAATTATTTGTGTAATGAAGGTTCAAATGAAGCGAATTAGGCTTTTTAACAGTAAAGCAGGACTGAATCTAGGCCTGTAGAGAAATTTAAAATAAAGCCCTTTGGATTGCATCCTCAGGAAGAAATGTCAAGATATTTTAGAAATAGCAAACTCGATGTATTTCTACATGAATCCTTCCCATCGGTCAGCTATTTCAGGTAATTCATTAAAGCACTGATAAAGATATTATGAGAGTTTGTCAGTTGAATCTTTGGCTACGCGATTAGTATAATGAAAACACAGATCTAAAAAAGAGGGAGAAAGTAGGAGACTTCGCTCTGGCCATACTGGCCATGGGCTAACCAAGGAAGTGTAAGCTGGTAGTGGTCCATTCACATTTTGCTACATTTCCTTGTTAACGATAAGCAAGAATATTGACACAGGGGAACAACTTAAATCAAACATCACCATATAAGGCAGTCCGAAATAATGTGTTTCTGTTTTTTTTTCTCTGTAAGCGTAAATGCATTCGAAGTATGGTAAAAGAGAAGGGTTGCTTAACGGAGAGTACAAAGCATGGATAAATTGCAGTTTTGCAGATTCTGGTGATATTTTTGAAAACAGATGAGGTAATAAATGAGGGACGGACTTGCCGACCATCGACTTTAGTGTCACCGCAGGGTTACGGCCCCTGATAATATCCTCATTAGGGTTAGTGAGGAGAAAATTGGAAGCGAAAAGCACACGCATTTCAACATTAGGTTTATTGGGTTAAGTCGCAGTTAACTTAGAATCCATCTCCTCCATGAAATTCCGTTCTTAAAGCGCTGCTACCGTTCTAGGGAGCGAATGTTGCGGAAAAAAATCCCAGCGATGGTCTCTAAATCGTCCTACAAATCTGGAAGAGGGCCATCGCAGCTAGTGTTCCCGTGCTTACTCGAAACGCATTAAAACCAAGAGCAAGAACATGCCAATTCTATCAGACTTCTCCTAACTCCAGCTCGCCAATCTCGGTTGCCCTTAGCTCATTGTTTTCCAGAACACGTGGTAGCGAAGGAACAACTCATCCAACTTAGTTCTGTATGCTCGTGGGTTTAGAACTGTGGAGAAATTACTTATGACCTAGCTGGTAATCTATCTTTGAGGTTTAAAACGACCCTAAGCGATTCTGCGACTGTGAGGATGAAGTTCGAAAAGATTAGATGTAAGCATTAGCGCAGGCGTTTCTCTCCGCTCGCTTATAGTAACTAAGGCAATAACAAAGTATGGATCGTCTTCACGTAATCAAGCTAATGTATCTATGGGACAAAAAGTAAGATTTTGATGCTTATGCTTTCGGCGAAATATATCTGGTGCAGAAAGGACTTCGATGTAATGTTAGAATTAACACAGGTAACACTGCATCGTTTTGTCATTAAGTGCTGAGAATCTGGTGAATCACACGAACTTTAAACAAATGAACAAGAATATTCAGATTTCTAATTATAATCGGCTCCTGCATGTAAATTCCAAGAAAGGAGGCAAAAAATACGTACACCCTCGCGAATCCTAAGAATGAGACGTGATACAACTTCTTATTGCTTTATGAATTAACGTTCACAAAGTGACGTGTACTATATACGCTAAATAAGTGGTAAAAATCAAAAATGGCATATGTAGATCTCTCGAAATTAATTTTTAATGTTCTGGAGCATCTTATTTGTCTTGCTGTGTTCACTGATTAATTATTAGCGAATACGGACGCGCACTTTAACCATGTTTAAAGCAGACTTTTCAAATGTAATGTCAGGGAAGGATGCGTATACACCTATTTTAAGTTGCTCCAGCTCTTTTAGAAGCTTCACTCAAGCTTTGTTCAAGATGCACTATGCATAGAGGAGGGAATATGTAGATTTGTGACAAATCTTGCACAAACTCAGTGAAATATGTAGGAGCTGATTGCGTGCGCTACATAAGAAAATACGAGTGTATATGTTCATGCAAGCGAAGCCTTCTAATATAGAGTTTTTATGTTTCATTCTCCTGCCCTAGCCTTCCATTCTTCATGGATTCTGAGTTGCACGCACGCTCTTACACCAAAAGAACGAGCACCATCAATAAGGAACATTTGATTGCGAGTTTTATCTCTCTTGGATAACTAAAAGGAAAGCAAGGGAACTTCAGAAATCCGTGCTCAAAATTTACTACGAAATGAGAAAGTTTGCGTAATGTTGTAGAACTCTAGCCAACGACACATCAAGGAAATAACTTGCAAATTTGCAGCAATCTGGCATAGTTACGTTTCATTCTGAAGTCAGGCCTGTTATCTACTGACCATCATTTCTTTGGCCATGTTTAGACTGCTTTCGATCCAGGTTGGTTGAAGAGTTATAAGGGCTCAGAATATCTACATCCCGTACTATAATATGGCACTGGCTTCGTCCCGACTGCCCTATATCTTTTTGGATTTGTGAAGTATTCTATCCTACGCCAGTTACAGCTTAGGACTGTTTGCGACGGATTTTTCCATCCAAAGCCGTCGTGAAGGTTCTCCTATTCTTTTTTTTTGCACAAACTCTGAGCGGTATTGTATCTTTGTAGATGTGGGACTCAAAAAGGTGTTTACTCGCTCCAACACGCAAAAATATTTTGCACAAAGCTCGAGGGTCTTTGTCGGTTAGATGGACGACATGCATGCAAGATGAAGATCCTTATTGTAACAAAAAAATAATAGCACAAGATGGACAGAGTAAATTCGAAAAAAGTCAATCTTGTTGCAAAGCACGTATGAAATAACCGTGAAGAAATTTTGGAATATTTCAGTGTTTCGGGAACACATGCGGAATAGTTTGCACTGCAGCCCACGTAAGCATGGCACAAAAGAGATTCCAGATTCATCGATAATGGAAAACGACTGGCGCTATGCGTTGGCAGAATAACAGTGGGTTATTGAAATAGATGAATCATGATCTTTGTTTGGTTTCAGAGCTTCAGAGAAGAAAGGCAAGAAAATTGTTGTTAAAGTGGTTATTAGAACAGTTGCGAAGACGGAATGAAACAGTATTTACGATCTGACGACATTTGTTTGCACGAAACATCGGTTATAACTAAACTCTAAAGCAAACACACTTCGCAAGAGGGCTCTATGTATCTAGTTATCTTCCATGCTTCTCAGGAAAACGTAACCTCTTCTTATTCGAATAGAAATGAAGGCCCTGAACGAGTTTTTCTGAAAATTCTTCCTTAAAAACGATTTTTGAACATTAATAACTCACAGAGATTTTCTAATAGCTTGACTGCGAGATAAGTAACACTTTAGTCGTGCAAAGCCTTAGAACATGTAGCAAGAAACACTTTTTGTTTCTCTGCCAACTATTTTGCAAAAAAGAAGAATAAAACTCAGACTAGTCTGCGAAAACGAGGTGACAATTAAGGCTGCGAAAAAGGAGTGCCACCCAACAGGCGCTCATTAATTGGAGCTAAATGAGGTAAAAGAATAAGTGTGTGTACAGCATCCGGTCGTTGCCAGCTGCTTGCTGCCATTCGCGGCAGCGCTGCCGATTTCAATTCGGTCAATGGATCGATAGTGTTGTTTGATGGGAATTTTAACGCACCCCGAGATGTTTTCAACAGTGAAGTGTGGGGAAGTTCAGTGATAACATCTGCACCAGCTGATAAACAGGTGATCTGAACGGTCCTAATTAGCCTCTTGTGCCACTTTTGATCTCCACTAGTGAACGCGAGCGAATGCTTTCGAGGTTACTCGTCTTCCATCCGTAGTGTCTTAGAATAGCAACGATTTAACATATCAACAATTAAGGCTCATTCTCGCCTTATCGCTTAGAAAGGAAATTTGTAAAAATGGCTTATAATTAGTCAACATTTGCTTTGCTAACATGGCAGAAATATCGCGAAATTGATTTACTTTAATGCAGCACCCATGGAAAAAATGGATTTTGAGATTTTTGCATTTTTTATATCCTAGTCACATATGCTGCCAAAAGCCAAGGTAAGAAAGCACTAAAATTGAAACTTATCGAAAAAAAAGTCAAAGACGTGCCTATATCGCTTATCCAAGTTACGGCGGTCCGCAGACGAATTTTCCGTGGAAGAAGTACGCTTCGAAACTCCAACTATGGAGGGAGAAATCAGAATTTCTGCCATTTCTGCCGTTGGGTCTCCGTAGAGTGGCGTGTTGTTGCTGGGGTTATACCGAAACGTACTTGTTCGCCGCGCAAGTGCACGGAAAACTCGTCCATTCACCGCCATAACTTGGATAAGCGGGAAGAGCACGTTTTCGACATTTTCTCGATGAGTTTTGACTTTTTTGTTTCTTACTTTGACTTTGAACAACCCATGTGGCTAGGTTATAAAAAATGCAAAAATCTCAAAATCGATTTTTTCCGTGGGTGCTGCCTTTAAATACTCTTGGGGATCTCATAATACTTTGCTTTTGATTTTAAACAATTTTTACCTAGTTTCACTTCTCATTCCTGCTTCGCTCTAGGGAACAAATGGCTATCGACTGACTACAGAGAATCTTCCGGTTTGGTACGTACATCCTCGCCCTCATTATAGTACCTTTTATGATTGTTCAACGAAGTAACAATATAACAGACATTATGAAATGATGCCTGTGAGCTGAACTATCGATTGGACGAATCTACGGTTCGTAATCAACAAATTCGTCTAACATACAGAGTTCCATAAGTGTGTGATGTTTTAGTGCATATGGCAAAAACACTTTTTTTTCAAAATTAAAGCGGTAGACACTCCGGCAAATTACGCGACAAACTCACTGAAAATTTTTATTTTTAAAATTTTCAATATAAATGAGCTCCGCTTTAATTTCA
>KN551444.1:13359-26218 GCA_000797555.1 Oesophagostomum dentatum | reverse complement strand
TGCACCAGGTCAGTAGCATATTTACACAGAAAAGCATCTGAGCCGAAATTTTCTTTTCTACTCAAAGAACGCTCCATTTTTGGTATTTTTCATGGAAAATTAAGTGACATTTGCGACATCATAACTCTGAGTAAGCAAAAACTTACGCCTTCTCACTTCAAAGTTTTTCTGGCTACCCAGCATCTATCAAAAGGCACTAGTCCCGTTCTTTATCGTTCCGCCAACAACTTTCCCTTTCCTGCTGAGAAAAATACAAGCAAATTCTAACTTATGTCATATGAGAGAGCTTCAAGCACTTCTTCTATCGTTCTTTGTTTTGACGCTTCACAGATTCAGAGGGGCACAGAAGGCGTAAGCATTTTCAAACCAGCGGAGCAAGGCCGCGGAGCGGTCCGGATCCAATGCTCAGTATTTCTTGTAAAAGATCAGATGTTACATAATTAAGTTCTTCTGGTGGTACATAAGGGATTTATCAGAAAGTTTATACAATAACATGAAATCAACACATAATAAAAATTTAATTAAATTACATGCAAAAACCAAAAAGGCACTCATACTAACATTCTGATCTATGTAAAAACATCTTATGAGAAACTCTGTTCCATTCAACACATGTACAAAGGAACCGTTTTTGTTTGGCAAGGCTAAGGCACTATTAGCCAAGTATGACAATTTAAAGGCATTTTAAGTGAATTACTGCTAGGAACATTTAAAATCGAAAATTCTGGCAGTAAAAACAATGCATAAAGGCAATCACAATTTACACTGATGCAATTTTCACAACCATAACACTTGGGGCAATTGCAAAATGCTTATACCTTGAAGTCCTATCAATTCAGTGACCATAGCGTTCATCAAATGCCCAAATGATGAAGTGTGAATGTGGAGAAGAACCCAGAGAATATGTGGTCTAAAAGCCAAGCGACAATCACTCCGACTTCTTCTTTGCAGCTCGCTTGAGCTTCTTCGGTGTTTTGGGCGGCCTTCTATCGATGTACGCGCCTAGCATCCAGCCTACCACAGGACACACCTAAATGAAATGGATAAAATAAATGCAATGAATAACTGCAATTAACAACTCGGACACACCCAATATAAAAGAATGAACCACTGAGCACTGAGACCATTACATCCAAAAAATAACGACGATGCGACTATTGGATCCAAACCCGAGTCACCGATGAAAAGTATTGCTGAAATATTATACATTAAAATTCCAATCAATAAGATCAATTAGTCTGTAAAGGGTATAACAATTTACGAACGGAACATATCGAAAAGGTCAGATAATTCACCACCTATATCATGATAACAGTTACTACCCCATGCGTTATCGATTAGGTTGTTGCTCTGAAGATTGCGGCTATGACTTCAATTCACGGGAAATTTCCAGGAAATGACCTGGAAAAACCCCGCTTCGAAAGCGGTACTTTACAGGGCAGCGGCGTTCCGGCAGTTTAGCCCCATCCGGAACAAGCCGGGAATTCTTGGGTCCAAGTGAGCCTACCCGAAAACGGCACCACTTGAATCCCACATGAGAAATACATGCTGTAATAGGCCCCACACGATGAATACGTGCTGCAACATGTCATCTATTGCTAATGATAACGTGGCATCGTGAGTAATTTATTCTCCTGCTGTAGGCTTTGTAGCGGCCTATCTAATGTACGGAATGAGGTAGAATGGGATCTGTGTGTTGGTATGGCTAGCAAGTTTGAAGAGCGAGATTACTCAGGTCTTCAACTCCCACAATTCTGAAGCATGAGCTTCGTCGTGGCAGTATTAAGGCTTCTCAAGGCTGTACTTTAGGACAGTGTTGGGGCTTTGCAATTGCCACGATAAAGTTAGGGCTTCAGAATCGTGGAAGTACTTTTGGATGTGGCAAAGCTTCCGACGGCTGCCATTCTCTGCTCCGGCAGTACCGAGGAATTCTGCATTGACGCTAAATAGTGCGCAGTTACAATGGATCCATTTCATAGTATCGGTTCATCTTCTGCAGTGGCAACGGTAAAGTTCCAGGAATGGTGACAGTTCCGCCCCATCTCTGGCACCGGTTAGATGTCTGGTTCAAGGCAGGCAAAAATCACGGTAATCTCCCAACAAAAGCACATGTGCCCGTTTGGGTCGGCACATGTGCCAATATCAGGGTGGCGCCTGTGCGGCAATCTCCAGAGTGCAAGTCTCTGGACACCCAATGATGTTTTTCCAAGATTTACTACTCAACAATTTTGAAAGTTGAATGAGTGCATATGCAGAATTATTATCCGTAAAGTCTTCAGTTTGTGTAGCAGTGAGAAATAGAACACTTTTCACCATCTACAGAAGTTATTTACCTATGAAAAGAATTTGGGTTTCAGTTTTCTCTGGCTTCTCGGTTGCCGATTTTTCTCCGCTCCAGTAAACAAGACAGTTGATATTTTAAGAGGAAAGTTGTGGTAATCCACGCTTACATAGTTTGTTAGCAAGCCTCAGCAGAAAATGCATGATTTGTGCCCTGCACAGAAAATTAATTTATAGACAGTTCCCAAGGTATTTCTGAGCTACAAGGTCAAATTAAAACAGTGTTTGGCTCTTCCTTTATATGGCTAAAGGTACTGTGAGCCTATGGATACTCTCCATTTTGGAATTATTCTGTAGCATAATTTATTTTTTAAGGACTTGGCATTGTCAGACTAATCGCCCGTCTCTGACGGAATCATGTGCTATTATTTCGCCGGATAAGGTGAAATGCGATATTTCCAATGATCTTTTACGTGAACCAATAAAGAAATCCTTAAAAATCTTGTATGAGCTAAGGAAAAGATATTACGATATCAGTACTGTTATGCTATCGTTTTATAGGATTAACACAATATTATTCTCGTTTTCGTAGACTAAGACAAGCGAAATGGGTAGGGTCAGGCACCAGACGGAGCTCCGTGTCTAAATAGCTTGAAAATCAGCGGAAAGCCCATATAGGAATGAATTTCTCAACCTTAAGCTAACTTCCGCGGTGGCACTGATAAGTACCTGGCCCGACCCATTCTAGTGGTCTTAGTCCGCAAAAAAGAGTATACATTAGCTTAGCTGCCAGCTTCTGCATTCGAAATGCCTTTAGTTGGAATTTACAGACATCCGGCTTTGTTTGATAACCGAATCCTTGGAAGTTTCGAATTATGTAAAGATCCATTTATTCATGTACTTGAACAAAATCTGCAGGAAAAATATAAAATACTAGTAAAGTAAAAAGTATAAGGAAGTTTCTCAACAAAATTAGAAGCTTGTTTAGTCAGATAACAGCTCTATAGCCTTCTCTACTAACCTGGGTGGAGTACTGCTCTCTTTCCATCTCGCAGCTGTACCGCACTGCCTTTTTCGTTGACTATGGCTAGTGAGGTGGGCGGGGCCAGACATCCAAGGGGATGCCCGCCTTGTTCAAACAGGTTAAAACACGGAGAACTAGCATAATGCTGGTCCGTTCTTTTCGTTTTGACGCGCTTCTTTGCTTTTTAAGTTGCTTTGGACTCCTTTCGCAGTCCAAAACAAGTTTAGCCCCGCCCATCTCACTAGTCATAGTCCGCGAAAAAGAGTATATTTTTAAAAAATTTCACTTTTTCCGTCTTTGTCACCTTCCTCTCGTAGGAATCAATCAAGCAGACGCACCTTCGTTTTTTGCGTTTTATCTTTCAAGTACTGTATATATGTTCCAACTCATCAAATAAAAATAAAAATAAAAATAAATAAAACTCACCAAATGAGAAAAGACTAGCTATAAAAGCTGGCGCCAAATACTTGCTAACATTTGCCGGTAATCGCGGCAGAACCGAACGCATAGCGAAGCATCCAGCGACCTCATAGGCTAACACTATCAGGAAATCTCTCTGAAAAGCTCAGCAACTCCGGAACGCGTTCGAATTTCATGGATCTTGATTTGGCCTACCTGATGCACTATTGAGCACATATTTTGACTGTTCACGAACATTTCCATATGCGCCTGTGAGTACTGCAGGGAATGGAACCATAACGTCCGGGCAATATGCCAAGCAACAGCTCCGCCTATTATTTCGGCCAATAAGAAAAGCAGAAATCGTGAAAGCCTGAAATAAGCTATTGATTTTCTGTAGAAAGTAGTGAGAAGAATATTGATTACCGTATCTCTCCATAGTATAGTTGTTCAATAGGACTAAGTGGCGTGTTATAGCTGCCTCGACCCGTTGAGGTATAGAGAAATCCTAATATTGTGGTTACGATGAAAAAAGACGACACACCGTAGTGTTGTACTATGAGGGCTGAAAATAAGCATGTTAAAGCACACCATAATCACTTCTGAAAGTTGGACAACCATTTTTTCTTTGGACCCGCCCACGCTTGACCTGAGAGGGTGCCCCCCCCCCCACCACCGAAGAAATTTCTGCGCGCTGCTGCCACACAGACATCGTTCCGCTTCAATTCTGTTTTTCGCTGGAACTTTGCTTATGAGAGCTATTTAAGGTGCTGAGACCGAAAATCTGGCTTATTTGACACGACAGTCGCTTTACTTTTAGGTGAGAGCAAGGTTTAACCAAAAGAATAGAGTCTCAGAGTCATCTCAAGAACTATCCTGAGAGTACCTAAATCGCTGATCACGAAAGTTATACTCATTTTGCATTATAACTATTGTGACTCCATTTTATAGGGTTTTGTTAAGCGGTATACGGTGGGAGCGCAAAATATGAAGTCTGGATTGGGCTCTCCTGCGCTTTAGCCTCGGCAATTCTTCAAAAATAGGGTAAGGGTACACGATGAGTGTGGTTTTGGTAATCAGCGACCCCAATTCCCTTAGACTGCAGGTTTAGAGGTAGTTCTGAACAAACCTAAGATATTAGCTTATTTCAGCTTATTTCGCAAAAATTAAACTTACAGTGCTTCTCGCGGACTCTGAGCCCACGCGCGCCGTCTGAGTCTACGGACCTGCGCTCCGCACCTTTGCATTATCGATCGATTTTGCATTGCCGAGTCGCCAGAGGATCGGCATACGCCGGTTCAGAGTCCGTGACAGGCTCTGTACCATAACCCCAGGGTAGAGAGGCATATTTATTTATTTATTTATTTATTATATGCACTCATGGTGCGCTGGACAGTACAGTTCATACTAATAAGAAATGCCTGAGGGAATCCAGTCAGGAAAGCTAAAAGTTCAGGAAAAAATAGAGGGGAATAAAGAGCAAAAACAAAAAAAAAACCGAAAAGAAAGAAAAAAAAACAAAAAAAAACAAACTGTTGCGACATACACGCAACAACCAAAAAAGATGGCCTGCAAGAAGAAAGAAAGAATCGACATTCTAGTGAGGAAGCTCTACTCTACGCACCCTCGAGTCATTATTCGAGAAAATAAATTTGCGCCTGTACTCAACAATACTATGGGAAATAAGTGCGATTTTCAGAATTGGCACATCAACAGGGATTCAGGACCTTGCTACATATGGTTAGCGTGACAACTTCTGGGCGCCGTTTTAGGGAGGAATAAAATTTCGAAGTTTTTGAGACAAGTCAAACAGAATAGTGCCGATGTCCATCTTCACTTTGTTTAATTTTAACACAATTTTCTTCACTTGGATGGGTTAGAGCTCATCGAGAAAAAAAAAGAAAACTAGCAAAAAAGAAGTTCAGTGTCCAGATTAACAATTTATTAATACCCAGATCTAGCACCCCACAGAAATGTGCAAGTACTGAACTTTCTTAGCAAGTGAAGGAAACAATCGAAATTAATGCGCACAACAAAATACCCCATCGTTTCCCTTTCCATTTCGTAAAGACATATGCATACGACTGCAGCAAGAAAATACTACTCACCATTTTCGAAGACGCAGGTGCAGATCTGCGCTGTTCCAATAAGCTCTATAAGAAATCGATGAAATGAGGTCTTTTTGGAGATAGTCTTGTCGAGGAGTCTTCTCGTGAGTTCGGCCGTCATCAGAACTGTGCCATAGTAGCAGACGGCGGCCAACAATGGGCCTGCCATCGTGATGTCAGGCATCTTAAACAAGTATAGCTAGGAGATGCTCGAAAGAGGTATTTTTATACAAGAGAATGCGAAACATAAACGCACATAGAAAAATAGAACATTTCTGGGGATGCAAAAGCGAAAAAAGTTTGGGAATGCTATGTGAAGGTGATGGATTATTGCTAAGTCACGGAACAATAAGAATAAGTTGCTGAAGGATGACGCAGATTGATAGATAGTCTTATGCGAGAACGCTGACTAGAATGTACTCCATACCAATTGTTTTCTAAGAAGCAGTAATCTTAACTATCGGAACTAGAAATACAACTACACATGTTCACTTCTCGGAGCTCTAAATCAGAAGCAAATCTTACGGAAACGTATACCACTCTCGTGTCTAACTTATCAGTAAATCAGTAACCTTGAGGACCCTTTTCAACTCTGAAATATGCAAAGACTAGACTGTGACAGCTTTTTGAACTCATACTTCTATAACCAGTTCAATGCCTTACCTAAATCTAACTGCTGAGGAGTGCTGGGAAGTATTAAAAATGGCCAGCCATAACGCGTCTTGAAAAGAGAAATACGAAATCATTTTAAAAAATAAATTTTGAAAAAAAAACATGGAAATAAAATGTCTGTAGTCATTATTTTAAAAGTGCCACTGCGAGAAAACCGAGAGTGTGAAAATGGAACGATTAAGATACCGCAAGAACATACCCTTTTTTCGCGGACTATGACTAGTGAGGTGGGCGGGGCCAGGCACCCGAGGGGATGCCGGCCGTGTTCAAACAGGTTAAAAAACGGAGAACTAGGGTAGGTTGATCCGTTCCTTTCGTTTCGGCGCGCTTCTTTGCTCTCAATTTGCTTTGGACTCCCTTTATAGTCCAAAAGAAGTTTGACACCGCCCATCTCACTAGTCATAGTCCGCGAAAAAGAGAGTAAATTATCCTGTCATAGATTTGACAGATGCTACATACTAGAATCTTGACCCGATTCTGTAAGTAGTGATATTCGTTGTCAACATTTGAAAAAAAAAAACTTTTTGCATAGCTATGCAGCATCAGGCTGCTCTGAAGAAACAATAATATACCATATCTGGTCGGATTCCAGTGAGCGCTGGAAGGCGACGGGAGTTGCGGCTGTCTTAGGCGCATTTTTAACAAAGTGAACGTCACAGCTTCACTTGTACCTAGTAGGGCAGTACTAGAGAGCTTCAGTTAGTACTGCAAACAATTTACTTATAGTTCAAAACAAATTAAATAAGGCTTTTGAAGGCAGAGGCGACTGTGCCTGACTCCATTAGAGAAGAACTCGAGTTCAGATTATGAAGCCAGTTCATCTCGGCATTATCACAGCATATGAGATCAATCCCAGGATCAGTGGCCCTTATCCGAAATAGCCTAGTCCGCGTCACACGTGTGTGGCTGTTGTTTTAAGAGGTAAATTAAAAGTCAGGCTACATAAAAGGCGTAGTCATCTCACATCGGCACCAAGATTCTCGAAATGGTTTGCTTGCAAAGGCTCCAAAGCTCTCAAATATCGTCTAGCCATGCATGGCTCGGGCCAGAAAGTGACATAAAAACATCTGCATAGCAGCGATTTTAAAAGTAAAAACAAAGTACGGAGGGGTGGAGAGGAGGTGATGGTAAAGGAGAGGGGAGAGAGGGATTGAGTGAGGTAGAAGTCGTTAAAAATAGATATAGGTTTCTCTACTTTGTAGCGAAAATCTTAGCTTCATTATGTTTTGGGCAAGGAGTAGAGATAAATTTTCAAATAAGCCAGCCATACACGACCTAAGTAGGAACAATTTTCAGATCCTCTTCACTTCTAGCTGTGTTCAGCAGGACCCCCTTCACTACATTAAACAAAGGAGGGGATGGGGGAGTGGTGTAGAAAAAAAGAGAGAAGGCAGAAAAGGAGGCGCAAATAAGAAAAAAAATAACAGTAAGGAAACAAATGTGTTTAAAGTGGATGAGTCATTAAACATTACTGCAAGGCGCGCAAGACACGCACTGAAAAATAAAAATTTAGGTAGTGAACTTGCGGCATAGTACATATAGACGAATAGGGAGTTTCCTTTATGATAATGTAAAGAGAAGTAAAGAAAAGATGAGAAAAAGGATGAAACATATAGGCCGAAAGTGAGGAGGACATGAAAACGGTAAAAATCAACATAGGATAAAGGATAGCGAGAATAATCTAGCACCAATAAGAGTTCCCAAATAATCGAACCTGCCCTGCACAATAGTAATATTGGTTTAGGACAAAACTCTGCCCTTTTCACTGTGACTGTCCATGAAAACGATTCAGCTATTCACCTCTAAGTTAGAG
This sequence comes from Oesophagostomum dentatum, assembly GCA_000797555.1. Taxonomy (NCBI): domain Eukaryota; kingdom Metazoa; phylum Nematoda; class Chromadorea; order Rhabditida; family Strongylidae; genus Oesophagostomum; species Oesophagostomum dentatum. The sequence continues at coordinate 17,922 of KN551444.1, read as the reverse complement.
TAGCAGGAGACATAGCATAAAGCAGACATTCACAGTGGAAAGTTGAACAATTTCAGTGCAGCCATTTTCACCCAATATCGCTCGGATCTAACATGGTAAGTGGCTAGAATATAGCAATAGGTTATGGGAGTCAGGGGTTTTTTTTCCAAAAATCGTCTCATCGAAGGAAGATGAATGCAAAATTAAGTAAGAAAATTGCGTCTTCACCCTTCAGATTTTCGTGAATAAAGGAGTGCGAGATGTCGTTGTGTGGCAGATATGAAAACTTTGGTCCTTTTTGTTATTATGACTGATAACCTCCTTCACTCATAGGGCACATTTCGTCAGTCCACTTCCTTCTTCTTTCGTTACCAGCAAATGTCCAAATGTTTTTGCACTGTTTTTGAGGATCCTTTAGTTCATGGACCATCTCCTTATTAGAAGCTTTCTCCTAGTAGTTCTATGAGACATATGGACCACATGTGCACTTGTTGCTTTTTGGAAGATAATCTGTTCGCATGGGAAAACCATTGCTAAAAAGATGAAAATAAGGTTTAAGAGCCATTTCTAGGCCTGTTTGCAGTATCTGCTAGGATTATTCTATGACTGACAATTCTTAGATAAATTGTTAGTCTATGACAGAGCTCGTGGTATATTTTATGTCCAACTGAAGATTCATTAGTAGATGAGGAAATGAGAAACCATTTTTCCGAGACGGCCACTGTACATACCACTAACCTTCAGTGGCTTGCAAAAAAAAAAAATGAAACAAAACTAACAGTTCAACACTGTTCGGCGTAATTCGTTGAATAACAATCGTAATGATTATTTACTATAGCATAATTCCCTGACTATAACATGAAATGGTTGAAGTTCCTCCTGAGGAGCTCACAGCGGTTAGGGGCAGCACTCATAACTCAGAATATCTTATGAGTGTTCCATGGATTCTGAAAGAGCGTCCCAAAGGGCGGGTAAGAATTTAGAAATTTCCGCTCAAAAAGAATTCGCAGTTGGAAAATACAGCACAGTGTACTTGCGCGATTTTGTGGACGAGTTGTCCATGTTGATATCGTCGCGCGCTTATTGCCGACGCCCCATGTCGCCTCCTGTGTTAAAATATGGAAGAATTTTGCAATTTTATTTATGGTCGATATAGCCAAACGCCTTCAACCACACGAGGTGAGAGGACGAGATGGCGAACTTGTCCGCGAAATCGTGATGTAGTTTCTGGAGCGACTTCCTACGTCGGGAACGACTTCTAAATGAAGATTTTCGATTCCTAGCTCATTTTAAGGTTCTCTTTCAGAGACCATTAAAATCTCCGAATTCGTCCTGAGCGTTTGTGATACTTTTAAGAAATTCCTTGGTGCGCTGTAATCTGCGCTAGCATGCAATATAGGGCTAGACATACAGATACAAGGATGCTACTGGCAAATTTCAAAAAGCGACAAAAATTATATCGGACTAGGTATAACTCGCCTAAGTGGTGCAGCGAAGTTGCTCATCCAGGGTTAACTCATGCTGGCCTGGTTTTAAAACGCATAGAAATTTCCGCTTGACTGGAGGATCCCATGGGAAGACATGAGGAATAATGTGAACATGCAAAAATGGGGTGTTCAAATACTTCTGAGCGCTACTGTAGCTACAACTATGATATCACAATGCCTACTAAAGGAAGTACGCACGCCAAAAAAAGTTTTTCCTCATTTGGTCTTTATAAGAGAGAGGCTTTGACCTAGTTATGTCAAAGTCAGAGTAGAATCGCTTTAAAATCAAGCCAGGCCAAAAATTTCGTTGGGAAGCAGAAGATCAGCTATGTAAATGGAAAGAATTTGAACAAGATCACAGCGAATGTATCTTCGTGAGAAGATACGTGAAAAAAAAAACCGGTGCTCGCGCTTATTTACCCCACAGCAAAAATGGGCAGCAAAATTTTTGGTCCCTGATATCTTAACGATCATGTTTTTGACGCAGAAAACAAAGGCTTTTAAGGAAAAGAATATTTATAAAGCGAAGGATACTATTATGATCTTTCCAGTGACGAAATAAAAAAAAAGCTTATTCCCAGCGAGGGCGATCATATACCAAATGATCAGGCTTGAGCATGCGAGAGCATACCAGACGCAGGAACGAGTCAGAAAAGCAGCGATGTACATAGTAAAAGTGCGAAAGAAGCTCTAATGCTGCAACAGAATAATGCGCAGAGAACCTGATGTATTTCCGACGTGCAAATTCTAACACCAGCTGCTGGAGGCAAACGATGTGTGACGTAGGCAAAAACTATGGATGTGCATATTAGAATAGCAATAGGACAATAATGTGTTGTGTGTTTTCTGTCATTCAGATCGCTTTGTGATTGCAAATTACTGCAAAAAGCTGCGAGAATTCATACGTGCAGGAAGCAGTTTCACAGTAGAGAAAAACAAGGCATCAAATGTCACAGATCAGGTGCGATAGAGCGGAAGAGTTGGTGAAAAGCTGTGCGGTGTGTAACCATACAAATCAGAGAACCGTGCAGTCTCTAGGTTAATCTAGAGACTCCTGCTTCTCTGATCTGTGTAATTACAACTCTGCACCAACTGCCCAACTACATCGTATGTAAAGATACCAAAAAGCACTCAGTTTCTATTGGCTGTAGATGACAAGCCGTGAATAAATTAACTGGTGCGATTTACCGCAAGAGGCGGCACTTTTTGTTGGTAAACATGCCGTTCAATCCTCACGTCTAACTGAACGTGCTATCTGCAGCGTGCGTATTGAATTCGAACTGAAATTTTGAAGTGAGCTCAGATGGCAACTATAATCAGTGCCAGTTACGACAAAGTTTGACAGAACTTTGTTCAGAGGGAAAAATATGCATCAAAAAGGATCACCAAAAAAGATTTCAAGAATACAGAAATGAGAAAGAGTTACTTAGCCATGTGACCAGTGTCGAATGCAGGTTCTTAGCAGTTTTTAAAAAATATGATATATAAAAAATAACTGAAAACGCCCCTATTGCTACAATACAAGAATTTTTTTTAAAAAAAGGACAGTATTGCCGGAGAGTAAGCCGATATGGTCCAGGTGGATTGCGATACTGTACCCTTGCATCAAGAGTAGACACAGAAATCCCGAAACTGAAAGTGCGACGAGTCACGCGCTGTGATGAAGCGCGGACAGAACAACATATCTAGAAAGTGTTGCAGCCAATGCTAGCTCCACTCAGGAACCATAGATACAGTGATATTTAGAATAATTCGTCTCCTTCGCATGGAGAAATCTTGAGATTGCTCATAACTGGGTTTCACTGTCTGCATTTAATTTGGGCATTTAAAAGAACCCTTAGAACAAAAAAAAATAAATCGAGTGGATTTAGCGACAAACGGGAATCAAGAGCGAATAGCAGGGGAACTACCCCTAAGCATGCCTTAACACACGAGCGTGGAACAGGTGTTTTAAATAGTAATTAATTCCTGGAAAGTGATGTCCTCGCAAAAATGATGCGCAATGAAGAAATATCGGACTAACTGTTAAAATCCATGTCCTTGAGAAAAAAAAGATATTTCAGAGGAACACCGCTGACATCTAAATGAATTAAACCAGTGTGGAACTGAAATTCGTAGAAGAGACAGTCATATGTTTGCAGATGAGTCTTTCTGCGCGAGATTTCGTGCTTCTCTCCAAACTCTTTCAGTACAATATCGGTACATAATCCATTCACTATAACAGTGGGCCAGCATCGCTCGATTGTGCAATTACGTATCAGTTGCGCAACATCGATCGATTAGGATACATATGCATATCCTTTCTAAATAAAAAGTTTCCTGTGAAAGGCAAACAAAAGATGTGAAAAATATGGTACAAAACAAGAGCACAAGAAGTGAAAGCAATGCCGAGGAAGAAAATACGGAATTTAAAAGAAAAGAAGGGACTAACGTAAGTGCCAGTCTGTGGTCTCAAGTATAATATATATTCAAAGCTTTAATGGACGAACTGAGATAACTGGGAGCGGTTTTTTCTAAAGTGGAAAATGAAGTCGAAAATACTTTCTATCTACACTTCTTTTCGCAGACTGTGACTAGTGAGGTAGGCGGGGCCAGGCACCCAAGGGGATGCCGGCCGTTTTCAGACAGGTTAAAACACAGAGAGCTAGCGTAATGTTGATACGTTCTCTTCGCTTCAACACGCTTCCTTGCTTTTCAAGTTAGTTTGGGCCCCTTTTGCAGTCAAAAGCAGGTTGGCCCCGCTCACCTCGCTAGTCATAGTCTGGGAAAAAAGAGAGTATCTTTTCCACCCTGTCAACACTAAAATAGAATCTGGCCTTGCGATAATGTGGCAGTCGTAAAATCTTTATTGTGCAGTGTCTAGCAGAAATATTACGAAAAAATCGATCCTGCTCTGTCTCGGTGTATGTATAAACTCCCAGTCTATCGATCTTACGCAGCTGATACGTAAATGCACAACCGCGCGGTACTCGCCACCGTTTCAACGAATGGATTTTACACCGCTAATGCATTGAAAGGATTTGAAGAGAAGCACGTAATTTTGTGCAAAAACACTCATCCGCAAATATATGAACAAATATATGAATATATCTTCTGT
>KN551440.1:9087-20058 GCA_000797555.1 Oesophagostomum dentatum | reverse complement strand
CTTGAGTAAGAATGTAGGCTCGATCCGCCTAGAACGACGTGGCAAAACATAAAAGCTGATTAACAAAAATCGAGGGGAATTTCTACACCTTATCGAGTTTAACGCGATTCGCATGAATGTAAGTGTTGCACGATCCCTCAGTTGTTTCGAGCACCACACGAGTTTCATCGATACAGTGAATTTCCTGCAAATATGGATTAGCAACACTCATTGGTGTGTTGAATTCAAAGAATCCTTCAGACTTACGGGAAAGCGATTGCGGTCTGCCATAGAAGAAAAGCTTTTGTAGCTCCCTGGAGAAGGCTGACATTCCAGTACAACACGACTTTCCTCGCGAAGTGCATTAATTCCTTGAAAAGAAAACAGAAGAGTCTGCGAAGTATTTAATTCTTACTTTAAAAGTTTTCTACTTCAAAGGCAATTCCTAGAGCGAATGGAATACAAACCAGACTCGGTGGCATGCTTCACAAATTTCTCCACGACCTTTTCGACCTCGGCACTTATTGCAGAGCCTCTGACATTCTTACTATGCCCCGTTTTGCTACTGCCCTAGGTAAAACCATCTCATTTTCATAGTCATTCAAACAAAACCGAATAAAGCAAGAACTTACTGTTAGTGTTTTCTTCTTTCTTTCTGTCTGAGTGATGTCTTCCTTACTCTCTACTTCCTTACTTGTCTGAAAGTTCGAGCTGTCAAGAAAACAGTTGACTTTCGTGAGATGAGTTCTTGCCCACATTACTTCCTTACCTTTGAGGCATGTTTTTGCTGTTGTGTGATATCCTCAGCCACTGCTGCCTCTTTCTCTTTCTTACGCGGAGTTCGCCTTAACCTTCTCCCCTGAAAGTCATGTATATATTCGCTTTGACGGTCTCTATTATTAACAAGAAATGTACAATTCCGTTCCTTGGGTTGTGCGATATGACACCATTTGTCGCGAAGGCGCAAATGCTGTCCGTATGGTAGAACCGTGCCGAGTGCGTGCGATCTCCACAAGTTAAGCTGCTAAACCTTACCGGGAGACTCGTCGCGTGCTCTTTGGGCTTCCCTGCAAACTCCCTGCCTTATCCATTCGGCCAGGGTGCGTGACTATTTACTGTCAATGGGGCGGGTCTCGCGATGCCGCACCTTTGCCGCGCGAATCGATCTCGTCTGCACCACATACGCTGGAGTGCGGGTCCCGCGGCCGAGATTACGTCGCGCGGCAAGGGTGCGACATCGCCAGATCCGCCCCATTGACAGTAAAAAGTCACGCACCCATTCGGCCATCCACGCATTATCACACATGCCTTTCATTTTGCTGATCATTGTTTATCACTATTCACATTCTCAAAATTGCCCTTCTGTCTCCCAGTATTTAGCTGAATGCCCCTCGGGTCTCGCGGTGCTCTTCTAGTTCCAATCGGGTCTTTCGGTGTTCTGCTTAGTGTCTCTCGGGTCTCCTGGCCATGGCCATGCCCATTTCTATGGTATCTCGGATCTCCCGGTAAACACAAATTGTCCCTCGTGTCTCCCGTTGTTATTTCGCGGGTACTTCCTGGCTAACCACGAAACCTCCAGTAGCAGGTTGGTGTGTTGACGGACCTTAAAAATCGCACTATTCATAACGGCATCAAATCCAAAACATTAACTTGGGGTGGGTAGCGTAATGTTTCCAAGGGCGGGACTAGCTCTGTCGGGTGCGAGCAAACTCGGCCACAGTCGTCCTTTAAAGTCCACGTGCGTCAAACCATGTGTGCTTGGTGTGATCTGGACGAGTTTGTTCGCACCTCCTAATGCTAATCCCGCCTCTGGAAACATTACGCTGCGGACCCATTAATTACACCTCTGCTTCCTGGCCAATCTTACCACGACAATGCGTATCATCTGCAGTCGACAGTTAGGACCTGCCCGCCGGGAGTCCTACGAAAGGACTGTGGCAAGAACAAACTGAATGTTCAGCTTTTTTCTTAACCTCGGCATTTATCAATGTTAAGGCTCCTGAGAGTTTAACCTGTCCGAGGTGACACAATGCGTAGGGAGCTTACGCGCGTTTCGGCGATTTCGCCCTCCTCAGAGCTCCACTCCACTCACTGAAGGCCCTAGCAGCAAAACTACTTTGTGTCACCTCACATTGTGTCACCTCGGACAGGCTAAGCTTTCTATAGCAAGAACTTTGGAGGCTCATCGGCAAGTAAGCATTCACAATCATTGGCTTAAATGTGTATGCTCTTATTGCCAATCCAACCCGTTAAAGTATGAGTAGGCAGCTCCTTAGTCGAAACTAGAGTATGGAACTCTGTGCAAAGAAGTATTGACTGAGTAATCCCTTTCGCTGAGCGCATAGCTCTGCCAAGTGTCCCCGCCGAACTCATCTTTTGGTCAGCGATAGGATGTGCGTAGTGTAAAACAAAGGCTATTGCCGTTCTTGAGAGCCGAAATCGATTTGTCTGTTGGTGTTTGGCCTTGAACGCTTATCCGAAGATCGATTATCGTCTGCATAGTACTGCAACGTGAAACTTCGTCTCAAAGATGGGAGTACTCACAAAGCCTAGCATTGCAGAACCACACTTGGAACGTTCAGATATAGAAATGACTGAACTCTGAACTGAGTTCTAAGTGATGATACTCCAAAGCCTAGCAGTTATAAACACCAAACAGATACAGCCGTCAGAAGAGTTGTATTGTTCCCGGTGACGACTGTCTTTTTGGAGCTGGCGGTTGCAGAAATTTTCCTCGGGGTGGAAGAGGGGCAAAAAAAGCTGCCTGATCCAGACGACGCTCACTGTTGTCGTCGTTTTTCTCTGTCGTTGGAAAGCGACGACGGGGTATGCTCGGTGTGTATTGATCGTCATTCTCAAGATGATCGACACGCACTGAATACACCTCTCGTTGTCGTTCAACGGGTCCATGGCGTAATGTTACCAGAGGCGGTTTTAGCATTCTCGGGTGCGAACAAACTCATCCAAAACACACCAGACATATACACTTGGTTCAACGCGCGTGCATTTAAAGGACAAGTCTGGACGAGTTTGTCTGCACCCGACAACGCTAACCCCGGATCTGAAAACATTACGTTAACGGACCCGTTCAACGACGGAGTAAGAACGTTGCTTACCACTCATTAGCAGTGAAGCACAGAGCACAAATCACTGTTCGAATTAGGCTCCCCTGAGATGATTTGCTTCCTAATCGAAACTTCTTCTCAGCAATATATTTGTGCTCTAGCCTCTTTCAGCAGTTTGACGTCAGTGGCGTGCATTTCCTGCACCCAACAAGCGCACCGGATTGAAATCCAACAGGAGAATTGTACTATTTCATTTTGTTGCCGAAAACGATGTGTTTTTCTCAGAAATCGCATAGACCACCTTCGACAGCTATAGCTGAGCACTGAGATATTGGGTCCTGCTTTTAAGTGCCACCACAGATCGACATAGGATAGCGCCAGAAGACAACATGTTCACTTTTGGAGCAGTAGCGGAAGCGAAGAATCCATACTAGCAACCAGAATGGATCGTTATATTCTAGTTCCTGCACCAAAGTACGTTAACGGATTTGCTGGCGCTGCTGTGCTATACACTTGAAATTAAGAGATTCAATGGAATCTCTGTATGACGATTTTCCACCGAATCTGCAGTCCTATTTAAAATTAACGGTGTTTTCGGACGGAAGTCCGGATCTAATGTGTAGAATGTCCTTTCTGTTTAATTGGTCTGCCGTCCAGAAAATGAGTTACGATGAGATTAGCCTACGTATAACCCTGATACCGGATTGTACCCATCTTAGTATTCCGCAATGATGTGATAAATGTCAGTTGTGAAAATAAATTATTAGTGTTCGTTCGAGGTGACGCTGTCTACTCCACCTTATCCTTAGAATAGTACAGTCCCACTGTAGAGGACTTTTACTCCAATAAAATACCTCGAATTCTCTTCTGATTTCTAAAATTTGAAATAAGCTGCAGGCAGGGCGGTGGCGGAACATTTTGTGATTGCAAAGCAGAAGAAGCAGTGAAAGCAGAAAAGTCGTTGTCGATTACGGCAACGATATCTTCTTACATATCCTTCTATATGTAAAACATGAACCTTGCATACACTTCAAAATTTTGTCGAGTTATTTTTCGCGCCTACGACAAACTAGGAGGGAATTCAAATTTGGGTTTTTGGAGTTTGCAGAATGCAGTGACGCAGTGGGAACTAGCGTCCCTCCACTCTTGCGTGCGAACCGGGAAGGGTGCTCAAGAGGCGCCCAAGTAGGCAGGGCGAAGGGAACTAGAGACCCCTCCCTAGGCATGCTCCTGCTGAGAGACGCAAAATTCTAGCGAGGACCCCCACCCCCAACCTTGGCGCCTCTTGAGGTGGAGCCGTGTACAAGTCCAGTGGGTGGTCCGCGTGGCGGGACCATTCGACAGCACAGAGGTTCCCAGAATGCCTAACATTACGCATTTTTTAATGCTTAGATGCGTATATTCTTAAGTGTAGCCTAAAATTATTGCCATCCTTCGGGTTGGATAAGCATTACAACAATCGGAATTCGTAACGGCTCCCTCATCCCCTCATTTTATCACCAGAACGAGTTTTTGGGTACCCTCTTACTGTGTTTTTTTTCAGTTTTTTTTTGCACTGATCCCCGGCTGACAGTTGAGAGGAAGCTTTGCTCTCCGGAAATTTCATGAGTCAACTGGCCGAGTGGCAGTACGGATTTTGTGAAGCGAAGCGCAGCGTAAATTTCTAAGCAAGAGCATAACTACTCTTTGTCGCGGACTAAGAGGAGTGGTGGGTGGGGCCAGGGCACCCAACGGGACGCCGTACGTGTTCAAATTGGTTAAAACACCGAGAATCAGCTCAATTTTAATCGATACTGTTCCAGTCGGGAGACCCCCCCCACCTCCACTTGTCTTGTTCTGCGACAAAGAGAATAAATTTCTTAACCAGTCGTGAAGCTAGCTGGTCACTTCATAAAGCGAGAAGTAAAATCGTGTTGACGGAAGAAGGCACTCGGCAAGTCCGCAATTCAGGGAAAGTGGCCTTGCCAGATTAGCGCTGGAGCAGCCAACCAGGTGGCGAGTTCTTTCGGTGGCGGTCTGCTGATCACCGACCCTGCTCCAGTGCTAATCTGGCCCGCCCTTTCCCTGAATTACGGACTTGCCGAGTTCCTTCTTCCGTCAACACGATTATACCGTCGATTCACCCAGACAGCGCCTCGTCTGGCGCGGTTTCCTGCAATACGTACCAATGCGACACGGCGGATTACGTCGAAACTGTCCATGTCTACTGCTGAAAGGTTAAACGTGGACGAGCTCCGATGCAACTCACATCGCACGTGCCGCAGCTGGTACGCAATTGCACTAAACCACTCTGAACGAAGCGCTATCCGGAAGAATCGATGGTATGTTGTGCGCAGTGAAGTGTTCCGTACGCGAAACTGTTTATACATCCTCTAGTAAATAAAAATAAAGAAAAAAAGCAGAATAATAATAGGAGACTGGTGGAAATAGAAACTTTGCAAACTTTGAGATACTATGCCATATATGCAGGCGCACAAGTCGATGAATTCCCTATACCCACGTGTATTACCCGCAATATAGTAAGTCTAAAAACAACACCTGGTCCTTTTCGCTACAATAACGCTGAGATTCCTGAAAATACACTTCAGCGGTCAAAAAGCGTACCTCTAAGCCTCTTATTAGCCCTATCCCCTCATATGATTAGAATTTCCATCAATCTTATTCCCTGCAGCCTACGCAACACTTCTTAAAGAGTGTACGACCGTCGTCGCATCGATTTTCCTTCCCCGTCAAAAACAAGGTCTGCCCTGTTCATAACGCTCTTTCAATGCACATATTTGTCTAACAAATGTGAACTGTTACAAGATGGAAAGGTCAAAGATGGATAAATTTAGTCGTACAGTCTAGCAAATTGTTATTTGGTAAGTGTTGTTACTAGAGAAAATAAACCCAACTCTCCGCAAGGTTCGGTTTTTTTCCCAACTTTTAAAGACACACACTAGTCTGAACACATTCATTATGGAAGTATCCTAACGACAGCGATCCTGCAGCACTTCCGCAGCAATCAACTCTGCTGAAGGACGCCTCGTTATCCCGATCAATGGAAACGCCAAAGACCTCTGCTAAAGGAACGTTACGCAGCCCCGGCCTCTCAGAACTACTACCTTCTCGCCTGGTTTCTTCTTGAGCCCAATTCTCCGTGGACGATAAAACAGGCGTTATCTAGGCGACCAGAAGTAACCACGCGATACCACCACTACCGGACGCAGCGGGCGTTTTCAACGAAATGCAAACTAATGCGTTTTCATCTCTAGTTCGCAAGTGAATCGTAAATTGACCGCACACTTGTTACCAATAAACGGATCATAATAGGGGATACATGGAACCGAATACAAAGTTACATGTGTAAAATTCTGACGCCGAAAACACTAATACACAAATCTTCAGTTTAGTAAACAAACTATGTTATTAGTCTTTACTGAATTCCGCTTAATAAATTATACAACAACTTTGATGTTTACCGGTAAACACACACAGGTATTACAAGAAAAGAAAAAACAACAGAGATCAGGCAGCCATTTAGAGCTGTCCACAGTCTGCAATTACACAATCTTTTGATGGCTTTCCGGATTGCGATCCGTGGCTTTCAATAGCCTTCACGACATCCATGCCTTCAATGACGCGGCCGAACACAACGTGCTTTCCGTCAAGCCACTCGGTCTTGACGGTGCACAGGAAGAACTGTGAGCCATTCGTGTTCGGGCCAGCGTTGGCCTAAAATGTTAATCGATCAATAATATCGACAAAATACGTAACCTCAACTAAACCCTTGAGAATTACTTCACGAATCTGCTTTTAAAACGCTAAGAAATTTCCAGTACTACATACCATGGACAGCACTCCAGGTCCAGTGTGGCGCTCCTTGAAGTTCTCATCTGGGAACTTCTCTCCGTAGATGGATTCGCCACCAGTTCCATTTCCACGGGTGAAATCACCACCCTGGATCATGAAGTTGGGGATGATACGATGGAATTTGCATCCTTTGAAGTGCAGCGGTTTGCCCGATTTGCCCATTCCCTTCTCACCGGTGCAAAGAGCACGGAAGTTCTCTGCGGTCTTGGGCACAATGTCCGAGTAGAGCTAAAAAGCAATTATTACTTCCCGTTAGGTAAAGAATAAAACCTGAAACAGCTTACTTGGAAGATTTGCAGCAAAACTAGTACTAACCTCCATGACAATGCGTCCAGAGGCTTTGCCTCCAATAGTAATGTCAAAGAAGACTTGTGGACGAGCCATATTGTCTTGGACAATTACTGAAAAATGACAAAGTTGAGCAAATGCTAATGCCAATACTACAGAGTGACATTAGGGAACAGAATGCATCAACAGTGTTCACCCCGATACAGAAAACAGACGAAATGAGTTCTAGGTTTCACGAGGATAACTCCCTGAACATAGAACGAGAACACAAACAGAGAGCGAACAGCGGAACGCTTCGAGGCAGTGTGGCTGCAGCTACATTGGCTAGAGACGCAGAGGCTATTTCGAGAAAATTCCGCCGGCTGGCACCGGGCGCCGCAGCGCCGCCGCAGTTCAGGCAAAACAACAACAACGCGCGCCAGTGGCCGCCCATCGCAGGGGCGTGGTGAAGTCGGTCCTAAAGGGAGGCGCGAAGTTTAAGTCAACATGAATTCATGGCCTGAACTAGATCGTTGGGACTTTTCAGCCGGTCGAACACGTACGGAGAAAAGTTGGTGGATGATGGGGGAGCAGGAGATGAAGGAGTTGTAAAGTAGGTAAAGGATTTCGAGTAGACGTTGAAGAACACTTTTAGGATCAAGGAAGTCACTTTCCAGGGAAATCTACACAAAACTGCCCACTTCAATGCGGCGGAATGAATGGACTTACTGTCTTCAGGATCCGCACCGGTATTATTTGTCTTCTTTTTACTGCTTCGCTGTCCCATCTCTGAAATGAGTCACTGATAAGATAATTTTGCTGTGGTGTCCTCCACTTTTTGCGGTAGAAAGCAAAAAACCTTGAAATAAACGGAAAGTAGAAGAAACTGAGTAGAAGATTGAACAAAGATAAATTACGAAGATCTTTTGTCATCTTTCTTGTGTCAATATTGCTACAGTTTAGCTGTAGTAAACAAACTACAAGCTTAGCTTGATGCACCAGTTATTGTTTTGGTGCATTCCATGGTAGAAACCTACCTAATAATGAGTAACCTGCCAGATTTAGGGCCACCGAGAGAAGGATGGTGGCACTATAATAGTACTTACAGTAAGGCCGTATCTTACAAATCCATTGTGATATAGATTGTCAGCAGCTCGAATAATCCCATAATACCTGTTTTGAAGCGATTCGGAAAACTATACCACCTCTCATCCCGGGTAGAACTTACCCCTAACCGGTGGACAAAGTGATTACCATGCAAAATAGGTGATTTATGCAATAACAAATTCCTTAGTATCACAAGGCGACATCCCATTAATTTGTAGTTATAACCATTTCTATAATTCTTCTTCCCCTTTTTAAAATAATAAAACTCCTTTGCAGTGGAAAATTTGCAATGATCTGCAGAAAATTCTGGAAGTTTCCACAAGGAATTCGCACCCGTGATCAGCGCCGCTAAGCCTAAGCAGAAGACTTTGGAGGAATTCTTCCTTTAGCAAGTGGTTCCTTGTAGCGAGTTAAATACAGATATACGCTCTAGTTTGTCCATAAGGCTCGAACTGCCAGAGTTACCACGGATCCTCACAGGACCGCCGAATTAGTGCTGATCACGAGTGCGAATTCCTTTTCTGTGAAGTTTCCTGCAAGGATAAGGGTCACAGGAAGTCGACATTTTTTCTTAATGTCTTTCTTTCGATTAGGCGTTTCTAATTTATGTCCCTTGCTCTTTAACTCCATAGTGGGAATGATTCACTGTAAAAACAGCATCTTGATTTTTAGTTTGTTCTGCGCGCTCTATAGTCTTCTTCGCTGCGAGTAGATCAGTTTTAAGAAAGGAAGTGATGTTTTGCATACTAAAGCACAACAAAAAAGGAATTTTTGTGTTAAATAAAGCAAACGCATCTATTAAGGGTTGTTAAACCTTATACCTCAAGCTAAAAGCATCGTATTTGAACATTTTTTTTTGCTCTCGGGAGATGGAAATTTTTTTTTCATTTTATTCCACTGTTTCAAAGGTGTGCGTGGATGGAGAGTATCTTAACTGGCATTTTCGAAAACGCAAAATGTCCATAGAATACGCCTAAAAATTCAGCTTAAAGGTTCTCGAACTACAATCGCTTTTGAAATTTTGTCAAATGCAGATTCCCTGCTTAAATTGGTCGTGATACTTTAGGTTTACCTACACGAAATTTTTAAGGACGTCTCTTTGGAGGGTTGAAAACGTCAGAATTGAGAGGGTTTTCTTCTCGTTTTCTCTCATTTGTACTAGTTTCGGCTCTTCTGATAAACAGGTTGGTTGACGTGTTGAATATAATTTTAACAAGTTAGCTGCATCGAACCTGCAGAGTGTGTAAGATCCTTCAATATTTCACACTCTCTACTTTACACTTTACAAGAATGAACACGTGAAGCTAACACGTGAGCTGGGGAACCCCTTCTTTCGTTGCAAATCTGTAGGTTCAATTATTCACTGTAAAGTTCAAAGTGGATTTTTAGAGTATTTTTGATACGTGTGTATCGGCTAGTTCGGAATCTGTTTCCTACTTATACAGAAGATGTTTTTTCTTCAGGCATGAAAATGAGGTGAGACTATGGTTCTGAGAACAGTCTTATTCTTTAATGTCTCGATGCAGTATTAATTGACAGTTGTCGCCAGGCGTCTACCCACACAGGATTATCCGCGATGCGTGGTTTCGTATTCGTTGTAATTCGATGCAATCGTTGTGTACTCTTCCTGGCAAAACAACCCTTAGTTGTAACAGATGCGTCCCACTCGCAAAGGTTGGTGAAGAGTAAATATCTTCATGATTGATTTGTCCTCTACGTGGTCGAATGGTGCAGACAAGGCAGTTGATTCTGTTGAGTGTAGAATTTTAGCAACATAAACTGGGTATTGTTGCTGCCATATTGTCTGTTATTACCTTAAAATAAATTTAGAGGTGAAAATTTTGCAGACAATGAAGGGCAGGGATCGAGGGTGTCGATTGACTAATGACCGTTGCGTGTGCGCTGCCTGAGGTTTCTTTGTCTCGACTTGAGCTAAGGGTATAATACAATGTGCTCAACAGAATACAAAACAGACAGTGATCTCTGATCTTGATGGTGCTCAGAAAACAGGACTGTTGGGAGTTATATTCAGAGAAACTACCAACTATTTACATATTACCTTGAATACGTTCTCCTGTTATTTTAGGAGCTGTTATAGAGCGTAACCCTTATGCCGCTTGTATATTATCTATTCGTCTAATAATAACCATTGGACCTGTGCCAGTTTTTGAAGTGTTATAGGTGAACAGTGTAGGTACTGTCTCCTCAAGTATTCTGCGGACACACAAAATGAGCAGGGCCGGCAATTGATCGACCGCCAGGCATCTTTATCCACGGTTATCGAACGCGTCCCAACGTGTCCGCTCGAATGTGTGTGTGTCCGCAGATTACTTGAGGAGACAGTAGGTGTGATAGGGAACTTCGAATGCAAATTTCAAACGTCTCTCATAACTCACGCTGTCTGTTTCACTATGAACCTGGCAGATAGTCAAGGCGTGATGTAAAGTCGTTGCTGTGCAAATGCAGTGAACTTTCGTTAGTATTCATTATTAGGCGAGTGGACGATATAGATACACTAGTTCTATAAATATCGATAGTTGCTGAAAGATTGTCAATGATTATTTAGCGCCGATACACTCCCACGATCTGGCGGCGCATTAATAAGAAATGTTGAAAGTTAAAGGCAGTATCCACGATAAAAACGCCTTCCTAGTTCTTTATGGAGTCTGGAAGTAGAGCTCAAAAACGGGCTGAGGTCCAA
>KN551433.1:15832-32157 GCA_000797555.1 Oesophagostomum dentatum | reverse complement strand
TAACAAGCTTGTTAGACTTCAGAATGACACTCATCAGTTTCAGAAACTATAGTTTTGTAAACTGTAGGGTTCTAGGAGCACATCAAAGGAACGATTAGCCTATTCAGCACACATCCTGGCAGGTTTCTTCTGTAACTCCCATCTTTCTCTGGCACAAGAATCAAATCTAATGAGCTTCTTGTAACTGCTTCAGGTGGTTTAGTAGCGCTATACCAAGAGGGACCATTAGAAACGAAGTGCTTGTTTTATGAGCAATCTACTTTTTGCTTGCCAAAAACACGGAGACATGGGAACGGTTTAGCTTTTTCAAGCGCGAGCTAAAATAAAAATTAAAGAAAAGCAACGAAAAATTCATCATATTTTGCAAATCTATTGTTTGTTTTCGAAGGATAAGCGCATTCTTCGTTCAGCTGGATGAAAAAGGGTTATAAGAAGCTCTCAAAGGTCATTATACCTCAGCGTACTTATTTATTTCTCAATCAAATGAATTCTCCTGGATAAAATAGCCTATATAGATACAACAAGTGCGTTTTTACAGGAAATTATAGGAAATTGCTGGCAAGAACAAAACCCTATAGCTCTATAAGGGAAAGATGTTCAAGTGTGCCGTATGGGAAGGGCATGCGAGTTGAAAGCCTACTTAGAGACAATTAATTTCAACGCGGAAGCTGAGTCGAACCTGTGACCATAGCGATTACCGTAAGGACAATTACTAGCAAAATCCTCGTCTTACCTAGAATTCGTTACCATCTGTTCCTTGTTTTTGAAATATTATCAAGTAGTGCTAAAAGATTTATAAAAATTTACAAAAAATGCAAGAAAAGACTGCCTTTCCGCACTTGGATAGACTTCTACCGCACATTCTCAGAACAAAGCAGCGAATCTTCTTGCACGAGTTGTCTAAATAGTGTAGAAAATCGGAAAGGCGGAAGAAAAATGACAATTTTATTCATGTCACATGTAGCAACGGGCTTTGATCTTGTAAATTTAGCAGAAATGCGCAGGGAGAAATCAAGGAAAAATCCCTGTTTCAGATAGAAATTTTACAGGATTAGACCCGCACAGCTCCGATTGGCTTCTCCTGGATAAAAGGTCAAGTGTATGGTGCGACAGTCGCAGCGGAGGTTGCTATAGGGGTTGGCTCAGGGGGATCGCCAGAGGGGTCGACGTGTAGGGAACAACGTAAAGAAAAAAGCCTCAGAAACCTTCACTATGTATTTTGTGCTGAATCCATGAGTTTTAACCCTCCGGTAAACTCCCTAACCGTGGTTACCATACAAAATATGTGTAAAATTCGGGTTCAGCATTGCAAACTACTCCTCTAGGCTAAGTTTCGGCGAGGTCCATGATTTTTCAGTGACCTCATGACTTTATCTTCAAAAAAATTTTTTTAGAAATTAAAAAAAACTGGTAGCTGGTTTTTACTCTACCAAAGGAGAGCTCTTCTCTTGCTTCGTTGCTCGGGAAGGAATAGTAGAAGAAAGAGCACATTTGTGCTCATCTGTGCTTTAGAAGCTTAATAGCGGGGAACCGAAAAGTGTGGTTCATATAAACATGAATAATCTTTTCATTTCTAGCAAAAAATGTGCAACTATATATATACCTTTGTGAAGAGGAAGGCTTGCTCTATCATACTACTCAAAATCTGCTAAGTGCGAAAAGTGATTCTTCACAATCTTTCATGGAGTTACAGCAAGAAATTGCTGAACTAACAGACGAAATTGTCCTTGCACAGAGCAAATAACATTACCTTTGAAAAGGCGGGGATTTCAAATTAAAAAAAAACTTTTCTGCTTCTCTACATGTCAAAAGAACCGTTTTCAAGAGCTTTTTTAGAGAGTAGGGCAATCGCGCGTGCGGGAAAAATTGATCTCGCCACCTGAGAGATCAGGCTGCGCGAATTTCAAATCTGCGCGCGAGTTTGAGGCGCGAACGACCCCCCATGCAGACCCAGAGGGCTGTTGTTATTTTGTATTCGACTGTATTCGACACTCTCATGCTGTACGGGATCGACGCCGCTGCCCCTGCGCTAGTATTCCTCTACCGTTTGGGACTGTATTCTTGTAATTGTTTGTGAGTTTCTTTTAAATAAAGTTTTGGAGTTCTCTTGTATAGTTTTTGTATTTGACGCTGAGCGTGTAAACGCTTGATATTTTCTTCTGTTTTCACTTGTGTTAATTGTTTGTTCGTTGTTGTGGGGTCTTGTGAGATTCTCGACTAAAGGGAATCGGGAGTAGTCAGAAAAGGGCCTTTTGGTTTTGTGATAATAACCACCTAGTTCGTTTACTCTTTTATCTTTCTCAAAGCTGACAGTGGAAGCAGAGAGAGGGGAGGGGAGGGGAAGAGGGAGAGGGGAGAGAATGAGGAAGAACTTTCTGTTCGATACTTTTCCTGTTCGCCCTTCCTTGGCATTTATAATTTCTGTCGTGGAAAAAAATTACTGATCTAGTCCAGTAAGCAAGGCTTACAGCCGTACTCAAACTATAACCTAGTGCAGGACTTACTCACAGTTCTTCTGAGCAAAGCTCAACGTTCAGTAGTAAGAATTTGCTAATAGAAGGCGTTACGGAGATAATTACCCGTTACGCTGCGAACTTTCAAAATGAGCTTATCAATTACGAATTCTATGAAAGAAGAATGACATTTTTAATAATCAGCTG
This sequence comes from Oesophagostomum dentatum, assembly GCA_000797555.1. NCBI lineage: Eukaryota > Metazoa > Nematoda > Chromadorea > Rhabditida > Strongylidae > Oesophagostomum > Oesophagostomum dentatum. The sequence goes on along the minus strand of KN551433.1, from coordinate 29,497 downwards.
TCCATCTTTCGTAGAATATAGTATAAACAACCACGTAGTTATAAATAATTAGTTGGTTACCAGTAGTTAGTCATTCCGTGAGCTGCAAACGGCAAACTCAGCTGCCACAAAAATTAATTAAGCTGTACTGTTTACCATCAACACAGCAGCAGTTTACGACGTAGCAGTCACAAAATATCTACATTTGGCTGGGTGTGCCGTCTGTATCTTACGGACTGACCGAAGACGATGAATAGAGTACTATGCAAATAATAGCTTCTCCACTTATCTGAAAGAAAATGTAAAAATCACGAAAAAATCAGAGCTTTTTATCGATCGACTGTGGGTAAACGAGCGAACTTGCGGTGGTGTTTTCACAATGAACTGCATAAATACCCATGTCTAATCTGTACAGGAAAGCGGGTGCGGGTCCAGAGGTACACTGCGCTCCTCTGATTGGTCGATTCCTTTGCCACGCGCGATGACAGGAGTTTCCTTTCTGATAGAGAAAGCGGCGCTATTACTGGTATTCACATGAAATGAGGATCTTTGGGAGCTTGTAGTTAATATTTGAAAAGCTAGGATATCGTTGATTCCTAATTTTCTATACGGTAAACGGTTCTGACAGAAGTCGCACGCGACATTGCAACCCGGCAAATTCTTCGACGCGGCGGACTTCCTCGCCGCCCTCCCAAGAGAGCATATCAGCGAAATTTCGTCGTTTCCGGCACAGAACGGCAGCTTCCTACGCGAAAGCAAATCTCTTTAGAGAAGGAAACCGCAAGATACCAGTTTTATACTAATTTAAGCTACGATGGGCCAAAGAACGAGGTCAGTTACGTATCTAAAATAGTTCACCAAGCTTTGCACTTTTGCCTATGTCTTCTGTAGGTCCACAAGAAGGAAAGAGTGCGGTTCTGACAATGTCAAGGATACTTGCTAGCCCGCACTTCGAGTCTGTTCTCAGACGTGTTGTAGCTAAAATTAGTAGGAAAATCGCTCAATTGAAAAGAACTGGCAGAAGTAAATATCTGTTTAGCTTCTGGAGCACAACTGGGGTTCTTGGAATACTTAGAGGGGATTCTCCCACGTTAAATAATGAAACCAACCTCAACTACTTATTCTCTCACCCAACCTATCGCAAAAAGTACGGTATTAAGTAAGGTATGCGTGGAAAATAGCTGCAACAGCTATATGCTGAATTGAAATTGCAAAGCTTTAGTGCCTTTTTAGACGGCTCCATTATAGAGCTTCACCTGACATTGAAAAAAATGTAATTGGAATTGTACAGGTTCCAGAAATAAATAATTAGTTATAGAGAACTGAAACAATGCTTGCTTTGCAAAAATCAAACGTCTCTTAACTCGCCATGATGGATATGATGGCTATAAAAACAGGAAACAATCAAATGCATAAGTGAGGTAAAGAAAAAGCTAAAGAGTTAAAGAGCATTTCGAAAGATGCAAAAGTGGGATTTTCTTTTGAGCAGTTCGTTTGCAGAAACTACAACAAACAATGGCTTTTTCACTGACTATGACTAATGAGCTGGGCGGGCCCAAATTTGCTTTGGACTGCAAAGGCAGTCCAAAGCAAGTTGAAAAACAAAAAAACGTGTCGAAACGGAAGCAACGGGTGAATATTACTCTAGTTCTTTGTGTTATAACTTGTTTGAACACGGTCGGCATCCCCTTGGGTGCCTGGTCACGCCCCCGTCAGCTCATTGGTCATAGTCAGCAAAAAAGAGAGTACAGTAAATTATAGAATAAGCTTTAAAATAATGCAAAAATTAACGAACAGAAAGTCATCTGATAACAATATCAGCATCGTATACTTGTAGGAGTAACAAAAGCTAGAGTTCTAGAGTTCCAGCTTTGCATATAGTTTTCCCGCTTGTCCTGCAGCACAGCCGCATGCGATACAGGTGCAAATCAATAAAAATCGCTTGTTGGACAAATGTTCCTCCCACTGCTTTACCCCTACCATGAAAAATTCAATAGAGCAGTTGATTTTCATGATACTTTACCAATATTCTCAGGCTCTGCGCACAGACGCATCCATCCAGAGCTTGCGAGATCACTAAGAACAAAAGGTACTGCTTAGCGCTGGCGACCACAGAATTTTTTTGGAGAAGGGGGAGTGTAGAGGATGTTTTCTCAGACCAAAACTGGTCGGAGCTGGAGCGGGATCAGGAAAAGTTCGATTTTAGAATTTTTACAAATATTTGAAAAATAATTCCAAAAAATCTACACTTCTGATCAAGATTAAAAGCTATTTGAAAGAAAACTCTCGTTTTTTAATCTTCCTTAGCTTTCAAGCCATTTGCAGAAATCTTCAGAGCCATTCTTGTAAACGGGGGGCGGGGAGGGGGGGGAGACACCCTCGGATAGCCATTGCTGCTCAATAATACCCAATACCCAGTAAGTCTCCTGGTCATCTAAAAACCGATAAAATTCGGAGACAAGCCTCCTAATGTGCTAAGGTTTTGCGCGCTTGTCCGCCGCAGTTTAAACTAGTGAAGAATCGGGAGAAAGGGGTGGGATAAGAAGTTCGAAAGCTAGATTAGTTAGTTACCGTAAAGGTATCAATTAGATGCCTAAGTAATTATCGAGGAAATGGCTCGATTACCCGCTTGTTATTGATACTTTGAAATCAGACCTTATTAGATTTCTTAAGGTGCACTTTAGAAAGGGCATTTAGGAATTCACATTTCATTTGAAAACCTGAGGGGAAAGCGATTTCATAAAGAATTAGCAGAAAAACCGTATGAAAGAGCGTATAAACTTCCACTTAGCCTTTTTATCTCAAATTGAACATCAGAAATTAGGCACCACAGATTAAGTTTGAAATCATAAATGAAAGAATTAAGGTAATTACTTTAAAGAGTATCTGTATGTCAAACTCCGCTTATAGCTAGTCGATAAAGTTTGATGCTACAGTTCTGCATTATCACCCTATAGGAGACATATAAACGGTGTGGTTGGCTGAATTTTGCCTAGAATTTTCAGGAAAAAAATAGAGCAAAGTAGGGTAGTTAAGAAAAAAAGCAAGATGAAGAAAGTCCCGAAAATTAATCTCACTATCACCTGTCACAGAGGATTTTTTCCCATGTTCTATTAGGATTTTGCAAATATTTGAAGGGCGGATACGTGTGCTGAAGGTATAGTATAATAGACAGACTTCTTTATTTCCTTTACATCCATGAATAAAAATCCGGAAATTTCTTTGGCTCTAAGGTTGCTCGCATAGTTCTTTCTGCAACCAGTCAGGCGTGTATTTATTTTTTCGTTCTTTAAAATGCTCCAACCAGGAAATCGACGCTCACTTTCGTCCGAAACTTAACTGAAGTTTGTGTCAGACCACAGGGAACGATTAAAAGGAATAAAAAAAACGCTAAATAAGATGGGCAGGTTGGAAAAATTCGAGGCAAAAGTCGAATAGCCAAGCGAACAAGCTACGAGTTTTTGCCTCCGATGCGTACACATGCCAATTAAGAATTTTGCGGACTGACTAAAAATTATGCTCCAGTTGATTCCGAAAGTCTAAGTGAGTCGAAAAGAGTAACGGCACCTCGTGAACATTGAAGCATGCTAATTTCTGTACTTGTTCATCAAAAAGTGAGAGAAAAAACCATGTCGGAGGGAAATTCTCTTCCAGACCGAGTGGGTTTTGCGAACCACACAATAAAAATAATCTATTTTAGAAGAATGCTCCCACGAAAAGTAATTAACCTAGAAAGAATTCCCGTGGTGGGTAGTCTCAAATCCCACCGGCTACGATTGCTGAGCATAAGAAGTTAATGAAAATAGCTTAACTTCTGCACTCACTCTGTCCTGTGAATATGACTACAAGAGACGAGAAAATGTGCAGGAGTTACCTCAGCGTTACGAATTTTCTTCTACGAAGCGTCAGTGTACAGTGCCAAAAAATGATCAAATGCCCAAACTTGTTCGCCATGTCAAAAGAGACTTGGTATGGGCCGAGAAAAAAAAGCAGCTCACCTTTACAGTGAATATTATTGCTGTAAGGTGCTGTGTCGTAGGAAAATATACAGTACCATCAAGAATGCAGTGACCGCATTCGTTAGTGTTGGTTCTTATTCGGTGTAAAACTAGTACTTGAACACTATGTGCGAGGTATATCAACTGGGGTTGAAAACATCTAAATTTACTGCAATTTTCAGTAAAAAATACTTTGTGTAATTACAGAAAAGTGGCTTATCTGACGCCTATCTGACCAATCTATCAACCAACAGGAAGTTTTTTTTATAGCATTGTGAATATGAAGTTTTTTTTTCGAAAAATTCTCAATTAAACAATGAATTGCAGATACGTCGTACTACTTTGTTGGATTTCGTAGTATTTCAGTAAATATAAAGAAAATCCCTCTCTACTAAATTTAAAGAGATTCTGAGTCGTTCACTTAATTACCCTAGTCCTACCCTAGCTCTATAGTAAGGCGCTGCCTTCAAAATGAATACAGTATTCTCATTCGTCTTCTCAAATAACTGCACTATACAAGTCTTTAGGCGATTCTGGGTTTTCAGACCCCACAGTAGTCCTACCGTAAACCTATAAAAAGCACTGTTGCAGAACAAAATAAGTATGACGTACGAGTTTGTAATCAGCGACCCAAATACCCCCCCCCCCTCCATCACCCAGGCGATGTTTCGACGAAAAAAAAACTTGAAAATTTTGGGCTATATAAACTGATAGTGCCGCTTTTTAAAAGAATATGGCGTGAGTTTGCCGCGGTGCGAGGTCGCGCGCGATGTTTGCGAGACCCCTTGCTTGTAAGTGGCATATGACAATCGGCTTAAAGTCAAGAAAAAAACCACAGATTTTAGAAAGAGCATTTTCAGAATTTCAAAAAGTTCGTTTTTATTTATCTATTTTCCTTTTTCGTATTAATTTGAGGACCTTGTCGCGGAAGATTCTTTTTTACGGTTTTCCTATAGGTCGTGTTTTTTCTTGGTTTTTCTCGAGTTTTTTCTTTTCTTTTTTTCACATATGTAATCACACGAATTGTACGAATATAAAGAGAGAAGAATAAAGAGTACAAACACCTTAGCTCTATATGAAGTCAATTTGAATTTTCCTATGTCCTCCCATTCTTCGAGGACAAACGAGAACTACAAAATGATTTCTAAGTTTGTTTTATTAAATTAAACAATTATTTCAAACACAGAATGTCCTCACACCCTAGATGAAACATGAAGAACTATGGCTTCTAAGATTGATCTATGGTGCTTAGCAAGAGCAAGAATATAAACGCACGTAGCTGAACGTTGGATGAAGTAAGCAATCAGGCAGGTGTCGCTAATTAAGCACCATACACTCCAGCCGTACTCACAGCGAGTGCGTCTTCGAGTTTACTCTTTGAGGACAATTGAGAACGTGAGAATGTTGAGCGCGATTTCACATTTTTACGCTTTTGCTGCACTATAAACACTGAATAAATTAATTTTAATGTGAAATTCGTGTAGAGCTTGGGAAAGCTCTAAAACGCGTTGATAAAGATTTCATAGATGTGGATGTTAATAGAATATGAAAGCGTAATGGTTAGCAGCTGAAAGAATACAAGTACGCAGCCCAGTAGAATCAACCTGTTAATGTGAAGGTCAATCAGAAGCAGAGTTACCGGCTCGCTTGAAAAGAGTGGAGTCCTAAAAGTCCCTTAAGTAGAGCCAATAGTAAAAATTGCATATGTCCAGCGGCATCGAATGATTGGTACCGAAGATTTCGATCAATATTATCGATTTTTGGAAAGTACGCCCGCCCACTTCAAGGCGCCCCATGGGTAATCCGCGCCCCCAGCAGAACGTATATCGATACGCAGGAAATCAGTGAATATATGGATCGATATTGTCGATTTTGTTATTGAATCGAAGCACCGCCCACTCTGAGTAAACTCCGCGCCTCGACTACTAGAAACGCATGTTACTACATCTAATAGCAAGTGGTATACTTTATATTCCACACAAGCAGTTATTTTGATAATTTTATTGAATTCGCTGACAAAATCTGTATAATAATATGCTAGAAAGACGGCTCTTTCTAGGAAAAATGGATATCTGCGATTGAAAACTATTTAAGCTAGTTTCTCATTGTTTCTTTTGACAAAGTTTTGACCCAGATTTTCTCCAGAAATTTTAGAGCACATAGAAAAAGAAAAAATTCCCTTAGATACGCGCCTATAGAAAACCAGAATAGCATTAGAGTAAATAAATCATCTCTATGGTCTTTTTTTCTTCCGGAAATACCCCGTGTCAGGTTTTCTTCTGTATTTGACCTGTCGCAAGGGACGGCAAAAAATTTAAAAATTTTTTTCTAGGTGGGATATGAAGTTATTCCTCTAACTAATGGTAAGAATGCCATCCTGAGAAGTAAAAAAAGAAATAAGACTTCTCTATATGAGCCAAAAATCTGACTGTCATGGTTTTAAGGCGAAAAGGGTCCCACACGACACAACTGCGAATAGTTTTTAGGTTAGAGCCTTTTTCTAGTCCAAAGCAAACTAATATAATAGGGAAAAATGATAGTGATAGCAGAAGGACTTCTCGAAAAGCTAGTAAAAGAGAAAGCCGGTGCAACCGGCAAGACCACGCAGCGAAGTCGTCTCTCGGGAGGTGTCGATTTTATTGATCATCTGGAGCCAAGGTGACCTACTTGGCGCCAGGACGCTGCTCTCTTTTCGATATTTCAGACATAAGTTTAGGGTCTAATCGCAGAAAAAAGCTGGAATATGTGATTTGAAGTTTTTAGGTTTCGATCTATCTAGTTTTTCTTGTGAAGTATAGCAGAGTCGCATCGCTGCAAAGAAGTGTAGTAGAAGGATCCACAGGTGACTGTAGATCAAAGCTGTAAGAAGCAGAAAAAAAGACTCCAAGTGACATTGGTGTGTCTTTTGAAGCAGAAAATCTCCGATTTTCTAAAAAAAGTGTTTATTTATACATTGCTCACGCTAAGTACTAGTACCTCATAAATTCTGAGCAGGAAGTAATAAATAACTCCTTAGTATAGCTCCTCTCGTGACAGGTAACTACGAGTAGTGAAGTTTGATCCTCTTATTGCCCTTTTTATTCCGACCACACGAATTAGTTGAATTCAGTTACATTTTCAAGAAGAATTAAGCTGTGAGCTGATCAGCACCTGACCGAACTTCGAGCTCCTTGTAAATTAGTTCTTGAAATTCTTTAAAAAATTACGCTCAAAAGCGTAATTTGAGGAGTTTCTCGATACGCTAAAGGCTCATTATCCGTCATTTTCGGATTGAACATTAACATTGAAAATGGCGTAATGAGAAAATTTGATAACATTGCTATATTATATGAAAATTTATGGAAGAAATTTGCCACACCATAAAAAAGTAAATTCTTGAAAAAAAGCGCGAAAAATTTCCCTACCAATAGATAGTAGTTACATATAAATTAGACGACTGGAAGCTCCTACCCTCACGGTAGGTAGGTTCAGCATCGCGAAAAAAAAATTTCAATGCTTGAAGGATACAAATTTCTGGAAAGCCTTGCTGGCTTTACTTTATTATAATCGAATTTCACTAGATGTTAGATCATGCGTTCAATAAAACCGATATTTATAAGAATTGCAATTCAACAAAAAGAAATTGTTTTTTGTGATTCTGACAATAGGTCAAAATTCTACTAACTATAAGTATTAGAAGACATGTAGATTGTGGCTGAAGAGGCTGCGGCAGTTTCTTAAAGGCAGCACCCACGCTCGGAACGCCTTCTGAGTTCTCGACGGATGCTGAAAGAGGAACTCGAAGAATGGTTGAGGTTCAAATTCCTCGGCTCAAAAGTCATTCCTGACCAAGAGAATCGCTCCAGAAGACTCGTCCTCAATCTTTCGGACGAGTTTTCTATTTCGCCGTGTTCTGTGGGGTCGAATAATTGGCGAGGGCATGGAAGAGACTTTCATTTCTACTTATATCCAGGGGCTACAGCGTCCTAATTAGCGCGGAAAGTTAGTTGGACAACTCGTCCATGAAATCGCGGACGAGTCTTCTGAAGCGATTTTCTCGGTCAGAAATGATTTCTGAGTTGAAAAATTTTAATCTCAACCCATTTTTTGAGTTTCTCTTTCAAAATCCGTCAAGAACTCAGGTGTTCCGAGCGTGGGTGCTGCCTTTAAGAGTCCCAGTGTTCTCTAGTTTTTTATAACTGCCATTTTCGCTCCTTTTTCTTACATTTACGCTTTTTTGTCTTCCCTATTCTTATGGCGCCTTTGTAAGTAGCCAACCATCGATTCGATCTTCATTTATAAGAAAATAATTCTTCACTTTCTAAGATAACTGTATTTCCTCGTATGGTTATTTAAGCTTGAAGCTTGGGTCAAGAATCAAAGTATACCCATTCAAAATATGCAGAATCTGGCAGAAAACCCTAAGCTGTTAAGTAGAGCACAAAAATTGTGTGTATTCAGCTGTTTTTGCTGAAATCTACGAATTTTTCAAAGAAGTGATGAAAAACTGGGATGGGAAAGAAGAAAACGAATTATTCGCATAGTTCCTTGTTGAGATCGTTAGCACAGCGACGTAATAGCTGCTCGAAAAATCATGTTTGCGAGATTAAAAACTAAGAATAAATCCACTCAATGGAGCAGCTGCTTCACTCGACATGTGATTATGTCATAATTTCTCTGAAATTGATAATGGTGACTTAAATAGCTAGACATTTAGGTAACTATTATGAGTAAAGTATCACAGACATTGGTATGTTGAACCTGGAGTTGTAGCACAGCTTGCACTGCACTGTTTACTCCATGTCTACAGTATCTACAAAAATTTAGGTGCCCAAAATAAGGTGGGAACACATCAATCAATCGAACACGGATAGATCAAAAGCGCTTAAAGTGGGCGGACTCGAGAAGTACCGGCTCTCTACTGGATCTGGATGCCGGTCAGCTCGATGTCACCCTGGATCTGAAGGCCGGTGATGTCGTTGGGATCGGCGCGGTGAGCGAACGACGTGAAGCGCTCGCCGTTCACGAAAATCTGGAAAATACTCGAGTAACTGCTCAGAAACTCCGAATTTTCCAGCACACAAGGTGCGTAACAAAAATTTTAAGCCATAAGAGCTCCGAAATCGAATTTCTGGGCCAACCTGGAATGCATAGGCCTCATTCTTGATGGCGAGGTCGAAACCGACTCCCTTCTCGAACGGCGTCTTGCCCTCTTTCTCCTCATTTCCCCACTCGTTGGCCGCCAAGGCGTTTCGGATTACGGCCTAGAGCAAAAAGCTTAATACACCAAATTAAAAAACTAGAATAAATAAGACTGGATTTTCAAAACATTTCTTGAAAAAAAAGCCTCAAAAATCTCCTCTACGAGCATCGACTGAAAAAAAAAAAACACTGTCGAATATCCACAACAAAGGGCGTCAGTGCAGCCATCCTCGACTGGTTGGTCCATGGATAGGCCCCTCCCCTATGCAGGTATTTGTAGCTGTGCAGAAAAGCACAAAAATTTCAGCTCAGTTGCCTAAGCGTAGCTAAATAACATGACACGTCGATGCAAAAACGCGGCAGTGTGGCAAAACTTTATGGATAAATCTAAATCCATGGGTAAGCTCCGCCCCACGATTCTGCATGTGAGCAAAACTACCCAAGTCCACCCAAATCTTCGTTCAGTTTCGCAAAAACAATGGCAATCAGTAGATATAGCGAAAGCAGTGCTCACATTAAGAAGCACTTCTTCTATGCGTCCAATGAACCAACACGGATACTGACCTATAGATCAAAAAGTAGACTCCGCCCTATTCGTTCAAGCTTGGACTGGAAGAAAACCGCTCGTAATTTGCTCCAGGATTTCAGGGACAGTGGAGAATGGAACGAATAGAAGCAGGCAGTGCCCGTTTGGCAAAAACTTTCAAAAAGAAATTTGTCACTGACCCGATCCTGACTGCCCTTTCATGAACAACTCCTCCGCGGTTATGCCTCTCCCCTTATGAACTGCCACTTATTCTAGCTGATCGATGGATGAGTAAGCCCCGCCCCTAAGAACAACCTCCTTGAAACTATAGAAACCACCTTCTCGTCAAATCGTGGGTTGAAGTGCAGCGCGATGTCACCATTTCTTCTGAGGAGGTCGATATTGAAACGCGTGGAATTGTTCTTGACGGTTCCATTGATGTACAAGGTGCTGCCGACTACAGATTCGGTAGCTTCTTTATTTTCTAACAGCTGTTGCTGGAAAGGGAAATTTAGACAGTTAATAAGTAGAAGGAAAGAAAAAATAACTTCACGAGAGAAATGAAGAAAACAAAAGAATCAGAAATGTGATTCGTTTCGCCTCTACCTTTAAACGAATCACATTCACTTTTCCTCCCGAGGCTCAGCAGTGAAACTAATTCCAGCAAAAAAAGAACATTTTTCTAAACCTCTGAAGTTTAAATTAGTTCAATAAATGAGTTCAAACTCTGCAGTATCTCATTTTCTTTACCAGAAAATCATTATTCTTCACAATGACGATTTAGAAATAAATTTATATCGGCTGCTCGTAGAGGTAGAGTTTGGGACGCTGATTTCATATCTGCTTTCCGTGAAATTTTTCTATGAAGAGAATTATGAACGTTTTTCGACTGTCATTTGAGTGGACAGAGTTCTCCGGTTTGTCTCATCACTTTCATTTAAAAAAAATATCTACTCCTAGGTAAAACGCATGCTTGAAAGCAATATCTAGACTCTCCAGCAAACTTACATATCTCTGGGAAATCTATGATGGGAAGAGAATTGCTTGAAAGAAGATGATAGGAATATCGAAAAATTGAAATCTTTAAATGAAAACCGAAAGACATGAAAAAGGCGACATCATCCAAAAAGCTCACTTAAAGAGTAAAGGTCCTGAATTACTACAAGGTACTCTTACATAGTGTCTTCCTGCGTGGGCGTCGTTGCGGCTACGAACGCCATCCGTCGAGAGAAGGGTGATCAAAGTTTGAGGATGGCGGTGCTCATAGTCCTTGAATTCCTTCTGGTCAATCACGATCTGAAATATCAGACATTTTTTAAAATTTTAAGTATCATTGTTTAAATCTACAGATTTCTAAATGAAATCAAATAATTTCTGAAGAAAAACTCCTAATAATTTTAAAAGAAAAGCGGAAATCCAAGGCGAAAAAGAGAATGAAGATGGTATAACTTACCTGAAAGCGATCGTCATGGGCACGCATTCGGATATCGGACGGCTTTCTCTTCTTGATCAAGTTCGACCTACGTTCTTCTGTTTTCGAACAGTTGTTCATGAGTATCTGAACGGTGACCTGATGAGCTTTAAAATAAAAAGGGAAAATTTTAAACATTACAAAAATAACTGAGGCGTAAAGCTCTTCCGTGGCCAAAACTACGTAAATCAAAGTTTTAAAAAATCGTTAAATGTGCATGAAAATCATGTAGAGCACAGAATATAAAAAAGAGTAGTTCAGGGAACAGTTAGTGCATTTGTATACTGGGAAAATTCTTAATTTTGAGGAATGAAGCTCTTGCAAGCAATGAAGCTTAAAACTTCCTTTTTTGAGACTCTCAAAACTGTCTTCACCTCAGATCAGGGAAGCTTTCGTATACTGGAGTTTTAACCAGCTTATAGCTTTATTAATATAATTAGCTACCATAATTCTACTACTCTAAGGCGTTTTAACTATTCATTTGTCTTTTAAAAAATATTTCGCCGTTTTAGCTCTCATTTTGGGCGGTAATTCCACGTTAAATTTTAATACTACATCACTAATCTACAGCTAAGATTAAAAAAAACAGCTGCTCCTAATTCCTTTGCAATTACCTGTAGAAATACAAGTATCCTTCAAAGCTTGAAAATTTTTAAAAAGACAAACTTCGGCTTTTAAGAGTCCACCCAACAAGTGTTGAAGCTTTATCTTTTCGTTAAAAATGCCCTTCCGAAGAGTTTCCTCCCATAGCCTCCAAAACAGGTGCCATTTAAATTTCCCACTGCTTCATCAATTCCAGATGTATCCCCGTGAATCTTATGAAGAGAGATACAAAAACTTTTTACTCTTGACAAACCGTGAAGTAAGTATTTTGATGTTGTGAAAGTTTGAAGACTCAAAAAAACTTTTTAAAAAAGTCAAAAATTTTCCCTGATGAGCTCAAAATCATCGTAAACTTATGCATAGTTTTCAATATCTACACATCACACATCTATACACTTTCGAAAATGATTTCATCACTAGAAAAAAGATGGTTTTGTGGTGATGCTTTAAAACCAGAAATGCATCTTATGTGGTTAGACGTTGGTCCAGCGATTGGCATCTATTCTTTGTCTTAAAAAACTGAGGTAACAAGGAATATCTTCTACCTTTCCCTCATCAAAACGGACCGAGATGTGTAGGGGAACATCATTTCCGGTGAAATCGGCAGATTTGCAGTGGAGATTGATTGTGAACCTAAAACATAATTTACTAATAAATTTTAGATTCCAAAAATCGATAAATAGAAGTTTAATGAAAAAATTTATACATAGATGAGCAAAATGAAAAATTGCATACCTCTGCGATTCATCGATGGTCGATCCCTTGACGACCAATGTTTGTTCAGGTTCGGTTTTCTCCTGGTCCTCGGTTGTGGTTACAGTAACCAATGCGAGCTAAATATAGACCATACCAGCAACGAAGTTTTAAACTGTCAAGTGCAATATTGCGTTCTCTTTAACGAGATGTTACTGTAGAACGATGAGGGAGAATTGTATCATGTTGATTTCATCCCTTGCGTTCGTTCTGGATGGTGAAGTCTCTGCCTCACTGCCGGAACTTGTGGTTTGTGAAGGATTCTTTTCGTGCCTTCGCGAACCAAGAAGATTGTGGCACCACGGCAGCTTCATTTACCGACTACAGTTCCACAAGCAGATTTAGTTCTACTTTTCTATGTCGATTCATTTTATCTTTATCTTTATGATATGCACTAAAAGTGCGCTACATAGCAGAACGAAACAGAGCGGAAACAAGTCGGAAACAAAACTATTTACAAAGGATGTTTCTGGAAAGATATCTAGTTGAAATTTAATGTCAGAATACAAAGCTTTTCATTTTTGGAGACACTTATACCTAAACTATAGAAAGAACATTTTTCGTAGATTCATTTTCTGTGCTAGTGCACTGTTTATGTTTTCACTTGTTGTGCTAACGCATCTACTGAAGTTAATAGAAAGACTAGCCCTCTAAAATAGCGGCATAAATAACAGTGCCTTCACATACGGTAGTAGCAAGCAATACAGTTATACATTCCTTGAAAGCCTACAGCATAGTGTACGCTAATGACCTAGTAATAACATGCGTATACTATGCGTATACTTTCTCGCTGTACTTTCATGCGCATAAGATATGTGTTCTTCTGCGCGACCACAAAGTGGCTAATGTAATCTAGTGTGCTTTCATGTTAGCATTTAGCATAACCTTTAACCATCTCTAGTCTCCACGCTTGCCTAGGTAAAAATGCTTTTTTTTGCGCTAGGTTTGTAAGCCTCTAAAATAGGGCCACGCTTGTCTAGATATTTCGCGACGCATGTCTGAAGCAAGTCAGCACTCACTTTCATCGTGTCCGATCAAATCGAACCATCGATCTAAGTCGGGCACGATGACCAGGGCCCGTACTAATCCCTCCACTCAGTCTAACTTGAGTGGTTGTGTATGAGGTGATCGTACATTTCCGAAAAGTCTTATAA